>JASDQU010188849.1:0-19339 GCA_032191745.1 Picea mariana | reverse complement strand
CTAATAAATTCCATGACAAATTCAAATATAATTGTAGATTAGAAAGCCCAGAAATTTCTTGAGGTATGCTTCCACTAAGTCTATTGTGAGATAAGTCGAGCAATAACAAATTTGAGCACTCTCCTAAAGTGATAGGTATCTTACCCGATAAGGAGTTGTGATGAAGATAAAGATATATTAGTTGTTTACGGTACTGCAAGGAATTGGGAATTCTTCCAGAAAGCATGTTTCTACTAAGGTCTAAGAGACCAAGATGTTTTAATGGTTTGAAGTCATTTGGGATGTTTCCTTCCAATTGATTGTTTGCAAAATCCAATCTTTCTAGTTTTACAAAGCTTTGCAACGATGGAATGCTACCATTGAAAACATTTCCACTTAAATTGAGATAGGTTAATCCACTAAGATTACTAATCTGCATAGGGATGTTTCCTTCTATTCTGTTTTTCGATAAATCCAAGATAGATAGATTGGGAGAAAGTTTGCCTATTGTAAATGGCAAAATACCACTCAATTTATTCCTTTCCAAGAATAGTTTTTCTAGGTGTGAACAATTGGTAAGAGCTGTAATAAAGGGCATGCTGGTAACACTACCACTTTCAAATTGATTATCGCTCAAGTATAGACGTTCAAGGAGGGATAGTTTACCTAGCTCTATTGGCACAATCCCTTGTAAATAGTAGTTGAAGCTTAGATCTAGTATTGTGAGTTTGGAACAATTTCCAATGGAATTTGGTATGTTTCCACTAAGCTGATTAGAATATAAATTGAGTGTACTCAAATTGTTGAGCTTACCGAACTCCCAAGGGATTTGCCCCACTATGTTGTTTATGGCAATCTCGAAGTCACTCAAAGAGGAGATGTTTGACAAAGAAGTGGGAATGGTTCCTGACAGTTCATTTAATTGAAGGTAAAGATCTTGTAGATTAGTGAGCAGACTCAAATCACGTGGAATACTGCCAGTGATTTTATTGTCGTAAATATCCAATTCAATCAAGGAGGAGATATTTGACAAAGAAGTGGGAATCTTACCTGACAGATTATTGTTAAAAAGGTGAAGCAATCGGAGATTAGTGAGCAGACCCAATTCTGCTGGAATACTGCCAGTGATTTTGTTCATAGAAATGTCCAACTCAACTAGAGAGGAAATATTTGACAGAGAAGCAGGAATGTTGCCGGACAGGTCATTTCTAGAAAGTTCAAAGACTTGCATAGAATTGAGTAGGCCCAACTTTTGTGGAATGCTGCCACTGATATTGGTTGTGTAAATTTGCAAGTCAATCAAAGTGGAAATATTGGACAAAGAAGTGGGAATATTTCCAGACAATTCATTTTGAAAAAGATAAAGCGTTTGCAACCTCTTAAACAAACCGAATTGCGATGGAATGACACCACTTAGAGTATTGTTCCCAATATTTAAAATAATCAAGGCTGAGAGGTTTCCAAAGGAAGAGGGTATGGTACCTGTGAGACTATTTGCTTCCAAGATAAGCAGCTGCAAATGTGAGAGGGAACCCAACGCCAGCGGAATATTTCCTCTCAGATTGTTAAATGAGAGGTCGAGATCAACCAGATTATGGCAACTTGAAAGGTTAACAGGAATGCTTCCTTCCAATTGATTGGAATACAACCGCAGTTCTCTCAAACGAAAGAGGCGTCCTAGTGGAGGTGGGATATTACCGTGGAGCGCATTGTTTGAAAGATCTATGGAGCGGAGAAACGATAGATTGCCGAGAGAAGGAGAAATGCGGCCTTGCAGATCCATAGCAGTGAGGTTGAGGGCGATGACCCTGTCCATTTGATGGCGGCGGTTGCAGGTAATTCCAGTCCAATTCCACAACGGATTGGAGGGACTCCAATTGGCCAAGGAATGCTGAGGATCGTTGGCAATAAGGAACTTGAATTCCAACAACGAATTCCGATCATCGTGAATTGAGTGAGTAGAGGAAGAGAAAAGGAAGAGAATAAAGAGCAGATAAACACAAAAACGGAGAGACGACATGATGCTTGAAACTAAAATAAAACGCGGTGAAGGACGAATGAATGGATGCGTGCAGTGTATGAAATAGGCTACTCACAACTACTTATAGCGTGCAAGGGAGAGGAAGGAATATACGTTCTCAAAACTCTGCCAAACAAAGAGAGAAGACTATTTTTGCCATTGAATGCTGAGGCGTCTATCTCGGTCGCTGTCTGGGTATATAGATATTGCTTGCTATCTATCTCGGTCGCTATCTGGGTAGATAGATATTGCTCGCTATCTAACTCGGTCGCTATTGCTTGCTATCTATCTCGCTATTTGGTAGATATTGCTCGCTATCTATCTAGGT
The DNA here is from genome assembly GCA_032191745.1 of Picea mariana. Taxonomy (NCBI): domain Eukaryota; kingdom Viridiplantae; phylum Streptophyta; class Pinopsida; order Pinales; family Pinaceae; genus Picea; species Picea mariana. The sequence goes on along the minus strand of JASDQU010188849.1, from coordinate 17,012 downwards.
AATTGCTATCTATCCGGGTAGATATTGCTCGCTACCTATCTCAATAATGGACTTAATTTAGAATCTAGATAGTGGAGTTGGTATCTATCTCGCTATCTGGGTAGATATTGCTTGCTATCTATCTAGCTAGATAGTGCTATCTATCTGGGTAGATATTGCTCGCTACCTATCTCAATGATGGACTTGGTGTAGAATCTAGATAGTGGAGTTGGTGTAGAATCTAGAATCTCAATAATGCCTCACCTGCTACCAGTAACTCCACCAAGAACGATATTTCTCATTTCATGTCGTTGTTACAGAAGAATAGAGCGTGGTCACAGACCGGCATTGAAACCCCATACAACACTTGATTGATACCATTTTATTCAAATAACTATTTACAACATCCCACTAAGTTGTATTTGGCATTCTGTATTTTTTCATTATGTCCAACGCTCACTTAAATATATTTTTTGTTTCGTCCTGCTAGCAATAATAACTTCATCTATGGTTTTAGAGCGGCAAAGTAGCTACTCTCTATCTTAGATTATGTTTACATTTTATTTAGTTAATTGATAAATACAATAAATGTTTTTAAACTATTTAGTATTTAACCATATCCACTCTTTGTGTTTAATATTATTTTAAGTTTCACCAAAAGGTCAATTTCAATTGTGTCAATAGTTTTAAATTTGAAGTTTGTTCAACCATTCAAGCCACCTCCAAGGAACACATAAACCTAATTAAATTTAGATTTGGAGCAACCACTACACCAACAAATGAATTTAAATTTGAAATTGTTTAAAGGCACTCCACAGCAATGGATGAACATAATTAAAATAAATTTGAATGCTACTATAATATTTATTTCTATTTTTAAATCTTTATCAATGATAAAAATGGGTATTTGACCTATAAGAATTTAAAAATCTATATGTATATTTTTTTTAATAAAACTATGAAGAGTAAGTTATTGAATGACATTGTATGTCTAACACCAATATATATTTAAATTCATGGAGAATTGTATTCTATCTCTCTTTTTTTATACAAATGTCTAAATTTTAAACATTTTTTAATGGAAAATAAGCTATGTAATTTTGTTATACTATCATTAAGTGGTAATGTGAGTATTTTATTGAGATATATTTTCAACATTAAAAATTAATAATTTCCTAAAAAGGACTTATACAATATTTTTATTATTTTAAGTTGGTGTTTACCTTACAAAATGTCTATTTTGGTCATGAATAGGGAGATTGCTTGAAAGTATTAAAATTCAGAAAATTGAAATTTTGTTTTTTTAAATAATGTATTTGAAAAATATGACAATTTAACATTACAAATTTTACTAATAATTTTATTTGGATATTTTACATGGTGATTTACAATTTAAAAAATAATTAAGTTGTTATTAAAGAAAATACATTTTAGTATTTTATAAAAGATTACAAATGCTTTACAGAAACCTATGCATTCATGATCCATACAAAAGTGAAAAAATCTTTAAATTTTGAGAAACTCTTTTTAAGATAAATAAGAAATTATTTTTAAAACATGAAATTTGTGTTATTGATATCTAATTTAATGGCATTCACTCTCTTTGAGAAGAGAAAGAGTACTTAGTCCATGAATTATTAATGCAAAAATAGTACATAGTAATGAACTATTAATGCAAAGCTACATATGATATTTTTATGATTTTCTTAACTTTTATATATATTTTTTATTAATTATCTTTTTATAATAATCACCTCCAAAGTCAATGCACTATTAATGCAAAGTTGCAGCGTTTATCTCGGTCATTGTCTGGGTAAATAGATATTGCTTGCTATCTATCTCGGTCGCTATCTAGGTAGATAGATATTGTTGGCTATCTATTTGGGTCGCTATCAGAGTAGATAGATATTCCTCGCTATCTAACTCGGTCGCTATTGCTTGCTATCTATTTCGATATCTGGGTAGATATTGCTCGCTATCTATGCTGGTTGCTATCTATCTGGGTAGATATTGCTATCTATCTGGGTAGATATTGCTCGCTACCTATCTCAATAATGGACTTGGTCTATAATCTAGATAGTGGAGTTGGTGTAGAATCTAGAATCTCAATAATGCCTCACCTGCAACCAGTGACTCCACCAAGAACGATATTTCTCATTTCATGTCGTTGTTACAGAAGAATAGAGCATGGTCACAGACCGGCATTGAAAGCCCATACAACACTTGGTTGATACCATTTTATTCAAATAATTATTTACAACATCCCACTAAGTTGTATTTGGCATTGTGTATTTTTTCATTATGTCCAACGCTCACTTAAATATATTTTTCGCTTCGTCGTGCTAGCAATAATAACTTCATCTATGGTTTTAGAGCTGCAAAGTAGCTAGTCCTTGCCTTAGGATTATGTTTACATTTTATTTAGTTAATTGATAAATACAATAAAGGTTTTTAAACTATTTAGTGTTTAACCATATCCATTCTTTCTGTTTAATGTTATTTTAAGTTTCACCAAAAGGTCAATTTCAATTGTATCAATAGTTTTAAATTTGAAGTTGTTCAACCAATCAAGCCACCTCCAAGGAACACATAAACCTAATTAAATTTAGATTTGGAGCCACCACTACACCAACAAATGAATTTAAATTTGAAATTGTTCAAAGGCACTCCACACCAATGGATGAACTTAATTAAAATAAATTTGAATGCTACTCTAACATTTATTTCTATTTTAAAATCTTTATCAATGATAAAAATGGGTATTTAACCTATAAGAATTTATAAATCTATATGTATTTTTTTTTTTAATAGAACTATGAAGAGTAAGTTATTGAATGATATTGTATGTCTAACACCAATATATATTTAAATTCATGGAGAATCGTATTGTATCTCTCTTTCTTTATACAAATGTCTAAATTTTTAACATTTTTTAATGGAAGATAAGCTATGTAATTGTGTTATACTATCATTAAGTGGTAATGTGAGTATTTTATTGAGATATGTTTTCAACATTAAAAATTGATAATTTCTTAAAAGGGACTTATACAATATTTTTATTATTTTAAGTTGGTGTTTAAGATACAAAATGTCTATTTTGGTCATGAATATGGAGATTGTTTGAAAGTATTAAAATTCACAAAATTGAAATTTTGTTTTTTTAAATAATGTATTTAAAAAATATGACGATTTAACATTACAAATTTTACTAATAATTTTATTTGGATATTTTACATGGTGATTTACAATTTAAAAAATAATTAAGTTATTATTAAAGAAAACAACTTTTAGTATTTTATAAAAGATTACAAATGCTTTACAGAAACCTATGCATTCATGATCCATACAAAAGTGAAAAAATATTTAAATTTTGAGAAACTCTTTTCAAGATAAATAATAAATTCTTTTTAAAACTTGAAATTTGTGTTATTGATATCTAATTTAATGACATTCACTCTCTTTGAGAAGAGAAATTGTACTTAGTCAATGAATTATTAATGCAAAAATAGTACATAGTCAATGAACTATTAATGCAAAGTTACATATGACAATATTATGATTTTCTTAACTTTTTTATGTATTTTTTATTAATTATCCTTTTATAATAGTCACCTCCAAAGTCAATGCACTATTAATGCAAAGCTACGGCGTCTATCTCGGTCACTGTCTGGGTAGATAGATATTGCTTGCTATCTATCTCGGTAGAGAGATATTGTTGGCTATCTATCTGGGTCACTATCTCAGTAGATAGATATTGCTCGCTATCTAACTCGGTCGTTATTGCTTGCTATCTATCTCGCTATCTGGGTAGATATTGCTCGCTATCTATATAGGTAGATATTGCTATCTATCTGGGTAGATATTGCTCTCTACCTATCTCAATAATGGACTTGGTGTAGAATCTAGATAATGGAGTTGGTGTAGAATCTAGAATCTCAATAATGCCTCACCTGCGACCAGTAACTCTACCAAGAACGATATTTCTCATTTGATGCAAGAGAATCGCCCAAGACAAGCGAGCCAGCATGGAAGACAACAAACAGCTGGACAAGGCCAGCCGACACTTTTTGAAATTTCATTCAGGATGATGCGCCAATGTATAAATGGACCATATATGAAAAGCGCCTTTGTATGTTGTATCCGACCTCGAGCCATACGCTCTTGTCTGAAGTAGATAGGAGGCATTTAATCTAGTTAATGTAGGTAGGTAAGATTTTATTTTCTAGATTAGACAGTTTTAGATGGAAGGAGGGAAAACAGATATAGACACCCTCATTGTATCATTGTAAAGGAATTAATCAAGCATTCAGAAGAAGGAGAGCAAGCAGAGAACTGTGTAGAGAACATCCATGTATAGATATTGAATTAATAGAAGAAAGCTTTGATTCAAATCCATGGTTATGTGTCTATTCTCTGTGTATTGAGGTTGTGCTCATGAATGTTTGTTTTCTTGTTATGCATTTTCTTTGTATATGCTGTGCACGTGACTTCATTTTTCAGAACTGAAGTCTGAAGGAGAAGGAGAGTGAGGTTCAATTGTTTCTCTATCTGAGCCAAAATATTCCTGCAAGGTGCGCAGTTGAATTCATCCGCAAGGAGTGCGTTGATGAAGGCTCAATAGTCTAACTCTTGTTCTCATTCACCCATAATTGGATTTGATTTGTTGAAGCCATGCAAGGAGTGCGTAGGCTGAAGAAGAAGTCTCAGAGTTGCGGTTCTGAGAAAAATATTCAAAGACTGTTGCTGTAGGAAGTGCGCAGAGTCAGAAGGATTCAACACTTGGAGAGTTGTTGAATGATTGCCGCCAGGAGTGCGTGCAAGTTTCTCTGAAGAATCAGAGTGAGAAAAGCTCAGGAGGTATAGCACCTTTGTGATATCGTTGAAAGAGATCACATGAGGTTTGTGTGGAGGAGAGTTTGAATAGGAGCTGCAGGCGCAGGCGTTGGAAAGCGAGTTCTGAGAAGGAACACTTAGTCTTTTGAAGGAATCCTCGAGGAGGAAGAATCAATGGTCAGGATTCACCGAAGAAACCAGCGAAATCTTGTCAGCTGTTAGATTTCGATAAGTTGCGCATGGTTTAAAGCCTTAGCGTGCAGGGAAGGAGCCAGAGGATCATCGGGATTTGTCTCATCGTGGATTTGGAGTTTACTGAGGCGTAAAACTCTCGCTGGAAGGAATCACGATTCACGATTTCCTGAAACGATCTTAGTCGTTGATCTCGGAGAGACACGTGTCAAGGAGCAGGGGAGTCAGTGGAGCTCGATGCATCAAAGACTCAGGACTTTCGGAGTCAAGAGTCTTGTGCATGAAATCGCGATTAGCGATTTCCCGAGAAGATCAGAGTCGTCGATCACAGTAGGTACGCGTGGCGCGAGATCTCGAAGAGTCGGGGTTCAGCATTTCGAGTTTTCTGCATACAACGGAATCGCTGCAGGAGAAACTGTGATTTCACGATACCCGATAGAGTGGAAAAGGAAGCGGTGACGTGGAGGAGATAGTTCACACATGCATCGGGGTTCAGAAATTCATGATTCTCAGTGACGGGAAACTCACGTCAGGAGAAGTCGCGAAATCCCGAACGCGATGGTCCCACAGTCAAAGCATTAAGTGGAAGACAGGTGGCATCAGAGATCCGAGGATCGGAGATCCTGAGGACATAAGGTTTATGCTCAGTTTCGCGAAGTCCAAAAGTCCGATTGGAGAAGGACCGTGGTCCCATGGACTAGCAGGTCACATGTGAAAAGGGTTAGCCGAAGGGGCTAAAGGTCATAGAAGTACCATCGGAGATTGGTGATCGGGAATTCTTGAGAGCCGTGACTCACGACAATGTGAGAGTTGATTTCCCGACGAGTGGATTCCCGATAGGATGAAGGGAGACCACAAAGAGCATCCTGTGGGTGTTGGAAAGTCCCAAAGTGGGATTTGAAGAGCATTCGGCTCTTCGGGCCTAGGGAAGAGAAGGTCCTGCGAGACCGATCGTACTACGAGGGGTGCGGTTGCATTAGAGTGGTATCAGAGCTTGAATTCTTGCTTGTATATTTTAGGCAAGAGGAGTGAAGAAGAGAAGGAGCACTCTGATACACAACAGAGTGGTATCAGGGCGGGATTGACTCTTTGTTTTCTATAGTAGAGAGAGAGAATTCACCATGCTGCCTAGAAGAGAAAGGCAGTCACCTGACCCAGAAGACAGGGAGGTGAGAAGAAGAGGTAGGCGGACAAGAAATTCGAAACTGGAAAGGAAAATGAGAGATCTTCGAGCAAGACTAGAAGATATGGAGGCAGCACAGAGACGCACAGCCAATGCTGGAGATCTGAGAGACTCTGAAGGCGAAGTTGAAGATGAACAACAAAGAGAAGTTGCAGCCAAAGATGCATCCAATGAACGACTGATTAAAGCTATCGCCAGGATGGGTGCGAAGGTGAAGATGGACATTCCATCTTATGAAGGAAGCCTGGATGGAGAAGAGCTTCTAGATTGGATCAGAGCTCTTGACACCTACTTCGATTATGAGGATATCGAAGAGGATAAAAAGGTTAGAAATGCTGTCGCCCGCTTGAAGGGGCATGCAACATTATGGTGGGACGAGCTATAAGAAGATAAACGTTCCAAAGGCAAGCATAAAATTAAAATCTGGGATCGAATGATTGCAAAGATGAAAGCGAAATTCATCCCAAGGGATTATCAAATCACACTGTTCAGGAGGATGCAGAACCTGAGACAGAAACTGATGACAGTGAAAGAATACACTAAGGAATTCTATCGACTGAACATCAGAGCAGGTCATCGGGAAAGCGATGATGAGAAGGTGGCCAAATATCTGAATGGTTTGAGATACAACATTTAGGATGAATTAAGCATGGTTACCATCAGGACGGTGGAGGATGCTTATCAGATGGCTCTGAAAGACAAAGAAAAGTTGAGCCGTAAGCAAAGTCAGAGAGGGCGAGGTAGAAGTCATCCCAGAGGCAAGACAGTTGCCTAGGAGAAATACCAAAAGCCCAAGGAGGAGTGGAAGAAACCGCAGGGTAAGATTGAGAGAGGTGGAACCTCACAACGAGGAAAACATATAGAAAAAAAGGGAGATTATGCTGACGCAAACACTTTTCCTCGTACCAGAGGTAGGGGGAGAGGTCGAGGTGGAGTAATCACATGCTTCACATGTGGAAAGGATGGGCACAAATCATTCGAGTGTCCAGAGAAAAATAAGGATAGTGGAGAAGCTCACATCGCTGAAGCGCAGAGGCGTGATGTTGAGAATGAAGACACAGAAGGCGAAAGGTCACTGATGATGCGTAAAGTTCTCTTAACACTTGGGAAGAGGGTGGAGGACTCAGCTCAATGGACTAGACTGTTTACAACAGCTTGCAAAACCAAGGACTGGGTATGCAAGGTTATTGTTGACAGTGGTAGCACCGATAATCTCGTTTCAACCGAGATGGTGGAAAAGATGGAGTTGGAGACAACTGATCACCCTAGTCCATACAAAGTTTCATGGCTACAAAAGGGACATCAGGTGAGTGTCACTAAACAGTGTTTATTTGAATTCAAGATAGGGGGATATAATGACAAGGTCTTATGTGATGTCATCCCCATGGATGTATGTCATTTATTGTTGGGTAGACCATGGCAGTATGACCGAAATGTGGTTCATGATGGGAGGATGAACACATATACTTTAGAGAAGGATGGGAGGACACATAGGTTGCTTCCGATAAAGGATAAGGAAGTGAAGCTGGAAGTAAGCAACACAATACTTCTCATGAGTGGGAAGGAACTTCTTACAGAGATGGAGAAGAAGGAAGAGCCACAATTCTTTGTGGTCAGAAAGCCGAGGATTGTTCTGACTAGCACAAGAGTGGATGATTTACCAGATGAGATTCAGGAACTGCTGGGAGAGTTCGCTGACATCATCATGGACGAATTACCTCATTCGTTGCCACCAATGAGAAGTGTGAGTCATCACATTGATCTCATACTAGGAGCCAATTTTCCGAACAAAGATGCGTACAGATTGACACCATAAGAGAATGAGGAGGTCAAGAAGCAAGTCCAGGAGTTGTTGGACAAAGGATTGGTCAGGGAAAGATTGAGTCCATGTGTTGTTCCAACAATGCTCAGTCCAAAGAAAGATGGAGGATGGAGAATGTGCACCGATTCAAGGACGATCAACAAAATTACCATCAGGTACAGATTTCCACTGCCGAGAATGGATGATCTGATGGATTTCCTGAGTGGGGCAAACTATTTTTCAAAGATTGATATAAAGAGCGGATACCACCAGATTCACATGAGGGAAGGTGATGAATGGAAGACGACATTCAAGACAAACGAAGGGTTGTACGAATGGCTGGTCATGCCGTTTGGTTTGACAAATGCGCCCAGCACATTCATAAGACTGATGAATGAAGTCCTAAGGAATTTCATCGAGAAATTTGTCATCGTATATCTGGATGATATACTGATCTTCAATAAGACCAAGGCTGAACACTTGAAACATTTGGCCATTGTGATGAGAAAACTATAGCAAGAGAAGTTGTTGATTAATATGAAGAAGTCCTCATTTATGAAGACATAACTCATTTACTTGGGTTTTGTTATTTCGGCAAATGAATTGAAAATGGATCCGAGTAAGGTGGAAGTGATCAAGAATTGGCCATCACCGAGAAATGTTTTCGAGGTGAGAAGTTTCCATGGTTTAGCTAGTTTCTACCGAAAGTTCATCAGGAATTTCAGTGGAATTAGCGGAGCAATGATGGACACAGTGAAGAAACGACATAAGTCTTTTCATTGGACAACAGAGGCTGAGAAGAGCTTCAATCTATTGAAGCGGAGGATCATGGAACGACCAGTGTTGGTGTTGTCGGATTTCATGAAGACATTTCAGATGAAATGTGATGCAAGCGGATATGCCATAGGAGCGATCGTGAGTCAGGAAGACAGACCGGTTTCATAATTCAGTGAGAAGATGGATGAAGCGAAGCTAAAGTACTCCACGTATGACAAAGAGTTTTATGCTATCATACAAGTGTTGAAGAAGTGGTGGCATTACTTGATTCCAAAAGAATTTGTATTGTATAGTGATAATCATGCATTGCAGTTTGTGAGTCAATAAGAGAAGTTGAATCAGAAACATGCAAAATGGGTAGAGTATATGCATAATTTCACGTTTGTGATTAAGCATATTTTGGGTACTGCTAACAAAGTGGCTGATGCTTTGAGCAGGAAATGTTTGCTGCTGCAGGAGTTCTGAGTCAAAACATTGGGTTTTGAAAACCTGAGGGACATGTATGCGGGAGATGCAGATTTCAGAGAAGCATATGAAGCAGCTAAGAATCTAGTTCTCAGAGATCAGAGCCCGTGGATAGATTATATGATCCAGGAGGGATTGTTGTTCAGAGGCAATCAATTGTGTATTCCAAATTTCTCCATGAGAGAGAACTTGCTGAAAGAAAAACATAGCGGTGGATTGGCAAGACATTTTGGCCACGATAAAACATTCGCAAAGCTGAGCGAATCATATTTTTGGCCAAGCATGCGAGAAGAGGTCAAGAGATTTGTTGACAGGTGTCGAATTTGTCATCATTCGAAGGGGAGGAAATAGAATGCAGGTTTTTATCAGCCATTGACCATACCAGAGAGGCCATGGGAGGCGATAAGCATGGATTTTGTACTAGGATTGTCGAGGACACAGAGAGGTGTTGATTCCATATTTGTGGTGGTAGATAGGTTTTCTAAGATGGCACATTTTATCCCATGCTAGAAGACCACCGATGCGACCCACATCACCAATCTATTTTTCAAGGAGGTCATTCGACTTCATGGATTGCCGAAAAGTATAGTTTCAGAAAGGGACACCAAATTCATAGGGCATTTTTGGAGGACACTATGGAAGAAGCTAGGAACTAACTTGGCGTTTAGTTCTTCTTATCATCCACAGACGGATGGACAGATAGAGGTGGTCAACAAAAGTTTGGGAGACTTGCTGAGAAGCTTGGTGACAGAACACCATAGCAGCTAGGAAAACATATTACCACATGCAGAGTTCGCATACAATGATTCAGTGAATCGGAGTACAGGGAAAATCCCATTTCAGATTGTGTATGGGACACAACCAAGGGGAGTTTCTGAACTTAGGGAGTCAGAACAAACTACGACTAGCAGTGCTAGTGTAGAAGAGTTCGCTGAAGCGATGAAAGAACTTCACAGCAGGGTGAAGCAGCGATTAATAGACTCAAATCAGGAGTACAAGCGCAGAGAAGATCAACATCAGAGACAATTTTGGTTCGAAGTTGGTGATCTAGTTCTGGCACATTTAAGGAAGGAAAGGTTCCCAAGGGGAACATGCAACAAGATGAAAATGAAGAAAATTGGGCCATGCAGAGTCCTAAAGAAATTGGGGGAAAACACTTATGAGATTGAATTGCCGGATGACATCGCCATATCTCCATGTCTCAGACTTATATCCATATAAGGTTGAGGAAGTAGGAGCTGGAAGTGATGAACAACCAGAAGTCCAGTGGAAGAAGTAGATGCCGATTGCAGAAAAGCCACAGATGGAGTGCATACTGGACAAGAGAGTGGGAAAGAAGACCAGGCGCAAGCAATACTTTGAGTATCTGGTCAAATGGAAGAACCACCCAGTGGAAGATGCTAGCTGGGAAAATGAAGTAGAGATTCAAAAGCATGGACAGACCATGTAGGAGCTCATGGATGGGAGCCCATGAAAGTTTTCAAGCCCAGGAGTATGATGCAGGAGCATCTCCCAAGACAAGTAAGCCAGCATGGAAGACAACGAACAGCTGGACAAGGCCAGTTGACACTTTTTGAAATTTCATTCAAGATGATGCACCAATGTATAAATGCACCATTTATGAAAAGCGCCTTTGTATGTTGTATCAGACCTCGAGCCATACGCTCTTGTCTGAAGTATATAGGAGGCATTCAATCTAGTTAATGCAGGTAGGTAAGATTTTATTTTCTAGATTAGACAGTTTTAGATGGAAGGAGGGAAAACGGATATAGACACCCTCATTGTATCATTGTAAAGGAATTAATCAAGCATTCAGAAGAAGGAGAGCAAGCAGAGAACTGTGTAGAGAACATCCATGTATAGATATTGAATTAATAGAAGAAAGCTTTGATTCAAATCCATGGTTATGTGTCTATTCTCTGTGTATTGAGGTTGTTCTCATGAATGTTTGTTTTCTTGTTATGCATTTTCTTTGTATATGCTGTGCACGTGACTTCATGTTTCATAACTGAAGTCTGAAGGAGGAGAGTGAGGTTCAATTGTTTCTCTATCTGAGCCAGAAGATTCTGATGCAGGAGCATCGCTCACCTTTCAAGCGAGCCAGCGCGAGGAACAAGGAGGAAACAGCTGGACAGCGCCAACATTTAAATTTTGGAACATTGTAATATGGCTGCGCCAAACATTAATACGTTGATGTGATGAAGCGCACTTGTACATTGTAACGGACCTTGAGCAGATAAGCTCTCGTCCTTAGGTAGTTGAGGCATTTACTAGATTTAATGCAAGTAGATAAGTTAATTAAGTCTAGATTAGACAGATATAGCTTTCGAGAGGGAAAACGGAATATAGACACCCTCCGTTGTATTGTTGTAGATTATTATCATTCATTCAGCATTAGCATCGAGAGGGGAAGCAGAGCAGAGATCTTTTGAAGAGCCTTCATGTACAGATATTGAATTAATAGAAGAGCTTTGATTCAATTCCCATGGATGTGTTTGATACCTTTGTGTTGTTGATGTTATGCTTTTGCTTACTTGCTTCCTTTTATGCTTATCTGTTATATGCTGCATATGTGATAGCATATCAGGTTTGAAACCTGAGAGAGTGAGTGAGCGAGTTTCAATTGTTTCTCTGCTTAAGCCAGGAATATTCCTGCATCGAGTGCAGTTGAATACCTCCGCATAGAGTGGGTTGAGGAGGCTAAGCAGTTGAACTTTTGTTCTCTTTTTCCTTGAGTCGTTTTGGGTTGTTCGAACCTTGCAGGTGAGTGCAGGTTGGACGTGAAGTCTCAGTATCAGGTCTGAGAGAAGAGAAGTCGGGGTTGCTGTGATGAAGAAGGCACAAGACCTGGGGGACTTCAACACTTTGAAATTCGTTGAAGGTTGAGCACAAGGAGCGTGCGGAAAAGTTCTCTGAAGGAGTCAGAGGAGCAAAGTTCAGGCGGGATAGCCCTTTGTTTTTAAAATCACATATTACAAAGGTGGTAGAGCGGAGAACTCTTCAAGAGGAAGAGAATCGTCGAATAGAAGCTGCGAAGGAGTTAACTCATGGGCGCACAGAGAAGTCCGTCAGCCATTTCATATCAGAAATTCGGGGGTTGGTAGGTGCAAGAGTTACATGCACATAGAAATCGCGAGGTGCGATCCCCCGATTCAATCGGAGCCGTCGATCGTTGGAAGGACAGGCGGCACGAGGCCTCGAGGATTTCGGGATTCGGCATTTCGACATTCGAAAGGTCGAAGAGAGCACGGAGAAGTCGTGAAGGCGCGAGTTGCGAGGGTCCCACGGAGATTTTGTGTGGAACTCAACACGTGGCATCGCGTGTTCGGATCTCGGAGGTTGGAAAAGTAGGTCTTCGGCACCACGAGTAGCGACATCCCGAGGTTGACCGTTTGACCATCAGGGATCGAGATTTTGGGGTTTAATAGCCCGAAGGCAGTGTCGCAAGCCTTGCGATATCGCGAGACCCGATCTCTTGATACGCGAAGAGCAGTTCCGAGAAGGAGCATCCTGTGGGAATAAAGGCTCCCGAGGGGAGTCAGAAGAGTATTGACTCTTCGGGCCGAGTTTTTGAAGGTCCTGGTGAAGGTGACCGGGCCACCGAGGGCAGGTTGCGTCAGAGTGGTATCAGAGCGGGAAGTAAAGTTCTCTTTGTTCAGGTAGCAGAGAGAAGCAGATACAAAAATGTCGCCCAGGAGAGAGAGGCTATCGCCTGATCGTGAGGACAGGGAAGCCTGAAGAAGGGGTAGGCCAGCAGGTAATGCTGAGATAGAACGCCATATGCGAGATCTCAAAGTAGGACTCAAGGAGATGGAGACTGCACAGAGGCGTGGTGCCGACGCAGGAGAGTTCAGCGATCCCGAGGTTGAGGAGGAAGATGGACATGATGAAGGGGAGGTCTCAGCAGAGGATGCTGCAACCAATAGGTTGATCAAGGCTATTTCGAGGATGAGCTTGAAGACAAAGATGGACATTCCCGTCTATGAGGGGAGTCTAGATGCTGAGGAGTTGCTGGATTGGATCCGAGCACTCGACACCTACTTCGATTATGAAGACATCGAAGAGGACAATAAGGTGAGACATGCTGTCACCAAGATGAAGGGACATGCAGCCTTATGGTGGGACGAGCTGTAGGCAGACAGACGTTCCAAAGGCAAACAGAAGATCAAAATCTAGGATCAGATGATCTCCAAGATGAAAGCGAAGTTCCTTCCGAGGGACTACCAGATCACTCTGTTCAGGCGTATGCAGAACCTGAGGCAGAAGTTGATGACGGTGAAAGAATACACCGAGGAATTTTACAGGCTCAACATTCGAGCAGGTCATCGGGAGAGTGATGACGAAAAGGTGGCGAGATACCTGAATGGTCTCAGGTATGACATTCAGGATGAGCTGAGCATGATGACCATCTGCACAGTTGAGGATGCATATCAGATGGCTCTGAAATCAGAAGAAAAGCTGAGCCGCAGGCAAGGTCAGCGAGGGCGAGGCAGAAGCCAACCTAGAGGCAAAGTAGTTGCCCAAGAGAGACCACAGAAGCCCAAGGAGGATTGGAAGAAGCCTCAGGGAAAAGCTGAAAGAGGTGGAACCTCACAGCAGAGGCAGCAAAATGCTAAGCCGAGGAGGCAGTAAGAGGATCAGCAAGGAGGATATGTTGATGCAAATACTTTTCCTCGTACTCGAGGTAGAGGAAGAGGCAGAGGAGGAGTTATCACATGTTTCACGTGTGGTAAAGACGGTCATAAAGCCGTGGATTGTCCAGAGAGGAACATGGACAGAGGAACAACTCACGTCACTGAGGCGCAGAGGCGTGACATTGAAGATGAAGACGCTGGAAGTGGGAAGTCACTAACAGTGCATAAGGTTCTCTTGAAACCTGAGAAAGAGGTGGACATAGCTCAGAGATGTTGACTGTTCCGAACGACTTGCAAAACCCAGGGCTGGAAGTGCAAGGTTATAGTGGATAGTGGGAGCACCGACAATCGCGTTTCGAATGAGATGGTGGAGAAGCTAGAGCTGAAGACGAACAAGCACCCGAGTCCTTACAAGGTGACATGGCTGCAGAAAGGACACCAGGTATGTGTTACAAAACAGTGCTTGGTTAATTTTAAAATGGGTGAATATAGGGATGAAATTCTGTGTGATGTCATTCCCATGGATGTCTGTCATGTATTATTGGGAATACCATGGCAGTTTGACAGAAATGTTGTTCATTATGGGAGAATGAACACATATACCTTAGAGAAGGATGGGAAAACACACACGTTGCTGCCGATGAAGGATAAAGAAATGAAACCAGAAGTTAGCAGCATGATACTTCTCATGAGTGGGAAGGAGCTTCTCACAAAGCTGGAGAAGGATGAGGATTCACAATTCTTTGTTGTCAGGAAGCCGAGAATTGTTCTGACAAGCACAAGAGTGGATGACTTGCCGGAGGAGATTCAGCAATTGCTGGGAGAGTTTGCTGACATCATCGTGGACGAACTACCTCGTTCGTTGCCACCGATGAGGAGTGTGAGTCACCACATTGACCTCATACCCGGAGAAAGTTTGCCAAATAAGGCAACGTATAGGTTGACACCTCAAGAGAACGAGGAAGTCAAAAGGCAGGTTCAGGATCTGCAGGATAAAGGACTGGTGAGGGAAAGTCTAAGTCCATGTGCCGTTCCAACGGTACTGAGTCCAAAGAAGGATGGAGGCTGGAGGATGTGTACAGACTCCAAGGCCATAAACAAGATCACCATCAGGTACAGGTTCCCATTTCCGAGAATGGACGACTTGATGGATTGCCTAAGTAGGGAAAACTATTTTTCAAAGATAGATCTCAAGAGCGGATATCATCAGATCCAGATGAGAGAGGGAGATGAGTGGAAAACAACATTTAAGAAAAATGAAGGTTTGTACGAATGGATGGTCATGCCGTTTGGGCTGACAAATGCACCCAACACTTTTATGAGGCTGATGAATGAAGTCCTACGGGAATTCATTGGCAAATTTGTTGTTGTATACCTGGACAATATACTGATTTTCAGTAAAACCAGGGCAGAACACTTGAGGCATTTGGCCCTTGTGATGAGAAGACTATAGCAGGAGAAGCTGCTGGTAAATTTGAAGAAGTGTTCCTTCATGCAGACAGAACTCATTTATCTGGGTTTTGTAATATCGGCGAATGAATTGAAGATGGATCCTGAGAAAGTGGATGTGATCAGGAAGTGGCCATCGCCGAGAAATGTTTTTGAGGTAAGAAGCTTCCATGGACTTGCTAGTTTCTACAGGAAGTTCATTAGGAACTTTAGTGGAATTAGCGTCGCAATGATGGACACTGTGAAAAAGTGGCACAAGGTTTTTCATTGGACAGCCGAGGCTGAAAGAAGCTTCAATTTGTTGAAGCGAAAGATAACTGAGCAACCAATTCTGGTGCTGCCATATTTTCAGAAAACCTTCCAGGTGAAGTGTGACGCCAGTGGGTATGCTGTTGGAGGGGTTCTAAGTCAGGATGACCGACCTGTTGCATATTACAGCGAGAAGCTGGATGATGCAAAATTGAAGTACTCCACATATGATAAAGAATTCTATGCCATTGTCCAGGCGTTGAAGAAGTGGAGGCACTATCCGATACCCAAAGAATTTGTGTTGTATAGAGATAATCATGCATTGCAATTCATGAGTCAGCAGGAGAAGCTGAACCAGAAGCATGCGAAGTGGGTGGAACACATGCATAATTTTACATTTGTCATAAAGAACATTTCGGGGACTGCGAACAAGGTGGTTGATGCCTTGAGCAGAAAGTGCTTGTTTCTACAGGAGTTCAAGGTCAAAACATTGGGTTTTGAAAATTTAAAGGACATGTATGCAGGAGATGCTGATTTTGCAGAGGCATACGAAGCAGCCGAGAACCCAGTTCTCAGGNTCCAGATTTCTCTATGAGAGAGAATTTGGTAAAGGAGAAGCACAGCGGAGGCTTAGCAGGTCATTTCGGGCATGACAAAACATTCACCAAGCTAAACGAATCATATTTTTGGCCAGGTATGCGTGCAGATGTAAAGCGGTTTGTTGACAGGTGTTGGATATGTCAACACGCGAAGGGCCGGAAACAGAACACAGGGTTCTATCAGCCGTTGCCCATACCCGAGAGGCCATGGGAGGCCATTAGTATGGATTTTGTTTTGGGATTACCGAGAACGCAGAGAGGCATGGATTCCATTTTTGTAGTGGTGGATAGGTTCTCGAAGATGACACATTTCATACCGTGTCATAAGACAAGCGATGCGACACACATCGCGAACTTATTTTTTAAAGAGATTGTGCTATTGCATGGATTGCCGAGGAGCATAGTCTCAGATCGGGATACGAAGTTCATCGGTCATTTTTGGAGGACGCTATGGAAAAAGCTGGGGACTGACTTGGCGTTCAGTTCAGCATACCATCCACAGATAGATGGATAGACCGAGGTGGTAAATAGAAGCCTGGGGGACTTGTTGAGGAGCCTAGTGGTGGATCATCACACCAGTTGGGATCAGATCCTACCACAGGCGGAATTTGCGTACAACGATTCGGTGAATCGGAGTACATGGAAGAGCCCATTTCAGATTTTGTATGGGACGCAGCCGAGAGGAGTTTCTGAGCTCAGGGAGTCAGAACAGGCTGAGACTAGCAGCGCGAGGGCTGAAGTATTTGCTGAAGCGATGAAAGAACTTCACGCAGAGGTGAAGCAGCGACTGCAGAAGGTGAACCAGGAGTATAAGCGCAGGGCCGACCAGAGCAAAAGACAGCTTCAGTTCG
>JASDQU010188844.1:27797-48082 GCA_032191745.1 Picea mariana | reverse complement strand
GTATGGGCCATGAGGATGGGTGAATTGAAAAGGGGCAGGCCGGGTCAATTTTTTTTTCGAAAAATGATATGGATGAATGTGATAAGGGCGAAGAGATGAATCCAATGGAATAGGTCTCAAATAATGTTGAAAAAATTTCCAGACTTTTTTTTTTTGTTACACCTGCGGAGTTATACTCCAGTCTGAAGAATACTGCAGCGATGAAATCCCCAAATGCTTAACCAGTAAGAAAAGTGTAGTGATTTGAAAAACTGAACATAGTTGCGCAGCAACAGATCTTGTCTATTTTAATTTGCTTATGTTTCTGTCCCCCAAGGGTTAGGTATTCAAGGGTTCTACAGACAAGGGTTTGCCCTGTGCTATAGCTCTTTGATATATGTGTGGGGTCCAACAATAGTACTCGACCCAATATCTCAGGGAAATAACTAAGGAGGATAGATTGTACCCTTAGCCGTACTACTCGACTACCTAGGTACTAGAGAGTATCTTCCCGAGTGTTGTTCTCGGTGGCACTATAGCAGTCAGGCGGCAGATCAGTTTATCTAAAGAGGGCTTCAGGAAATCTAGGTTGATCCGTACACAGGTGCTGTCTGATGGGCTACCATTCAAAGGGGTACCAAAAGGGGTTACAAGGGTGGCCAACAGATGTGTGCTTAAGAACCACGTGTATTTCCTTCATGTATGAATACCTCAACCGCAGGTTTATGCGCGTAACGATAGATCTCTGTGGCTTAAAGACGTCGAAATACGTCTCTACCCTGAAAAAAAATTCCCACAATTTCTGCCAAGGAAAGTGCTCTGATACCACTTGTAATATACCAGATATAAAAAGTATGTAGAACATAAATAAAATGCTAGAAATGGCAGAAGAACAATAATATAACCAGCATAAACTCCACAATAACATAGAAATGATCTAATAACAACAACATAAATAGCACTTTGATTCAGAAAGCAATGTTCACGGGCCTCTTCAAGGGGGCAACCTCCAGTTGAGTAGCACTCTGTTACAGTAATCTCCAAGCTAGGGTTTTCATACCCTCGATCGTTATTTATACTAAATATGTCTATCAAGAGAAGTATCTAGAGGAAGATCCTTCTAGAAGTGGAAGCTTCTATTAGGTCTTCTTACATCCGCCTTATTCTATTTTATTGAAAGGCGTTATTAATATTGACCTTTATTACATCCGAATATATTGCTCTATTTATGTGCGGGTTAGGACCCTAACACCCACACCAAGGAAAGGTCATTACTGTCGAACAACTGGCATTCTTTAATTCCGATTCCTGTACTAGAAATGTTCCTTTTATCTCAAAGACACCTCCCGATTATGAGAATGTTGGTGTGGGTCTTTTGAAATATTCAACTTTGATGGGTACATTTCCAATCCCAACACCCGATATTCCTTCTCCTTTTGTTTCCTCGATTAACATGATATCAACCACTATTCGTGAAACCCCATAGTCATATGATCGGTGGATAGTACCTAAATATGGTGATTATCTTCATTATGGTGACCACATGCCTTTAAGTCCGGTCGAATCCACTTATCAAGCTATTCAATCGACAACCCCCTCTCCTCGTTCTCTCTGTGATACATCTCCTGATCCGTTTCACATGATATTTCCTACTGATGATATGATCATGTCAGTCATGTATATGGAAGATACTGCATGGGACAATGGGCATCATCATTCTATTCTCTTCCTAGAATGTGATACCATAGAGAGTTACCAATGGATTTCGACTCTATCGACCCTTGTTGTTGTTTCTTCTGTTCCTGATTCAACACACAATGTTTTATATGATGGGAACTTTAGAAATATTTCACCTACCATTCCTCTTGACATATCGATTAAACCTAGAGTCATGGAAAATGTTCATATTGACACCTCATGTTCTACGAATGAGGGTCACACTTATAAATCCCTTTTTCAAGAATTCCATGACGTTTTTTCCTGGAGTTATGAAGAAATGCCAGGTATTGATCCTGATATCATTGTACATGAGATTAAGACATATCCAGATGCTAAACCCGTTTGATAAAGACTTTGCCCAGTCCATCCACATAAAGCTGCTGCTATCAAGCTTGAGGTTGAAAAACTTCTTAAAGCTGGATTTGTCTATCCTGTGGCTTTGACCGATTGGGTATCCAATCTTGTTCTGGTAAATAAGAAACAAGGTATGATCCACATTTGCATAGATTATAGGGATACAAATAAAGCTTGTCCTAAGGACAATTATCCTACCCCTTTCATTGACCAGATTGTTGACGACTATGTCGGGAGTCAAATATTCTCCTTGATGGAAGGTTTCTATGGTTATAATCAAATTAATATTTTACTAGTGGATCAACACAAGACTACTTTTATTTTACCTTGGGAAACATTTTCCTATCGAAAATTACCCTTTGGTCTCAAGAATGATGGTGCGACCTTTCAACACACTATGTCTTATGCTTTTCATGATATTGAACACATTGTACAACCCTATCTAGATGATCTACCAACACATTTTGTGCGTCGTCAAGATCACCCGACACATTTACAGGCCATTTTCCTACGTTGTCGTTACTATCACATACGTTTGAATCCCCACAAATGTGCTTTTTGTGTGGAATCTGGCTGAATTCTTGGTTTCATTGTGTCTATACATGGGATTCGGGTAGACCCCTTGAAGGTTGAGGCTATTCTTAATCTACCTCCTCCTTCCACACTACGCCAACTTCAAAGTTTGCAAGGGAAGGCAAAATTTTTGCATCGATTCATCCCCAATTACGTTGAATTAATGAAAGAGTTCACTCGACTCCTCAAAAAAGGTTACGACTTTGTATGGGATGACGCTGCCAAAAATGCCTTCGAAGCTTTGAAACTCACTTTAACCCGTACACCACTATTGTTTCCCCCTGATTATAGCCAAGATTATTTCTTGTATTTCACTGCTTTAGACTCTACCATTTCTATGGTATTATTCCAAGAGGATGATTCTCATGATGAACATGTGATATATTATTTGATTTGGAGTCTCACGACTACCAAATTGGCCTTGGCAGCTGTTCAAGTTGTTCAACATTTCCGTCACTACATCTTGTTACGTATAACCACAATAGTTTATGACTGCAACCCCATGCAACATGTCCTTAATTGACAGTTTCTAGGGGGCAAGTACTCCAAATGCATAGTTATTCTCCAGGATTTTGACTTGGAGTTTGAACGTGCCAAGTCAAAGAAATCTTTGGTTTTTTCTGAATTGATATGTGACCTTCCCTCTACTAAGACAAAAAATGTGGCAAAGGATTCTTTACCTGAAGAATCCCTCTTTCTGATCACTTCTGATGATGTATGGTACAGAGATATTATCATCTATCTCCAGACTCAAACTTTCCATCCTTATCTCTCTAGTACAGATCATTGCCGTATACGATATCAAGCCTGTCAATACATCATTCTTGGTGATACCCTTTACCATCGTGGTATTTCCATTTTTTGTCAATGTCTCACCTGTGATGAAGTTGAGAAAGATTTGAATGACTGTCACTCTAGAGCATGTGGCAGTCATATGTCTGGGTATGCCACTGCCCAA
The DNA here is from genome assembly GCA_032191745.1 of Picea mariana. Classification (NCBI taxonomy): domain Eukaryota; kingdom Viridiplantae; phylum Streptophyta; class Pinopsida; order Pinales; family Pinaceae; genus Picea; species Picea mariana. Next base: position 44,499 of record JASDQU010188844.1, on the reverse strand, counting down.
AATATCTTGCGAGATGGTTATTTTTAGCCTCCATTGTTTAAGGATTGCATTACTGTCGTCCAAAAATGCCACGCTTGCCAAAATTGTAATCATAATATCCGATCTCACCCTGTTCCACTTCACCCTATGGTTTCCATTGGTCCTTTCGCTAAATGGGGCATTGAATTCATGACATGTAACCCTCACTCGGCCAAGGGGCATGGACACATTATTGTAGCTGTGGATTATTTCGCTAAATGGGCCGAGGCGATGCCTACATTTGATAACACCGGAAAAAATGCAACATTGTTCATATTCAATCATATCATTACTCGATTTCATGTCCCTCAAGCCATCGTTACTGATCACGTTAGTCATTTTAAAAATTTATGATGTCCAAGCTTACTGAAAAGTTAGGTCTTCGCCATGAAAAATCAACCCCCTATTACTCACAGGCCAATGGCCAGGTTGAAGCAATTAACAAATTTATCACTACTATTATTCAACGGATTGTAGGAATTCATAAGTCAAATTGGCACATGATGTTGCTCTCAGCATTATGGACCTATCAGACATCCGTGAAGTCTTCCATGAGATTTACACCATTCCAGTTGGTATATGGTATTGAAGAATTTTTTCCGATTGAATGTGAGATACCATCTTTGAAACTAGCCGTCAAACTTCTCCCTAACACCTCTATTGAAGAGGAGATTCTTTTGTATTTGATGCAATTAGATGAAAACTGTCATGATGCTTCCTTAGTTATTGAAGCTCATAAGAAACGTGTCAAATACCAATATGACAAGCATGTCAAGACATGTGTTTTTTCTGAAGGTGATCTAGATCTTCTTTACGAGCAAGATCGTGATTTGCTAGGGGCTGGTAAATTCGAGCCCATGTGGCGGGGTCCTTATATTGTCAAACGAGTGTTGGAGAAGGGAGGTTATGAGCTGGTAGATTATGATGGAATCCCTTTGAGTGAACCCAGAAATAGGCTTTACTTGAAGAAGTACTATGCTTAAATCATTTTTGCATGAGTGCTTGTATTTTAGTGTATAATAATCTTGTGTGCTTTTTTGTTGTTTGGTTTCGACCTTCAGCTATTTACCTTGTGTTGTGCTTGGTGTTCAGATGTCGATGTGTTGGCCCTTGACCAAGTTTTGAAGAATAATTGGTCATATTTGACCACTTTTGGAACTGCGACAGCTTGCCAAGGAAGGAGCACAATGCGAAGCGAAAATTAAGGAAGCAAGACCTATTTTTGGGTCCATTTTAGGGTTTTGGGTTGATGTAACGAGAAAGGGATGTCGGCCCATGGGTTTACCCATGCTTAGGCCCATTTTGTAATCTATAAAATAGGAAATGTAAATAGAGGAGAATGATAGTAATGTAGTACATCTATGTGATGTATAACTGAAAGCTTAGTGCTAGAAATTGGATTTGTGTGATCAGATGTATCTTAGAGTGCTCTGTGCATGAGATAGGAAATCTAAGTGCAAGTTGTTGTAGTCTTGTGTTGAAGAGAAAGGAGGAAGGATCTAGCGAGCTACGCAGATCTTCTATCCTGTGCGAAGTAAGGGTCATTGAAGCTCTGTGCTGTAACTGCTTGAACAAGATAATATAAAGAATACTTTGTGGACGTAGCCCCAGGGTGGGGATGAACCACGGTAATTGTGTGTATAGTGCTTTGTGCTTCGATCTAATGTTTTTATCTCTTTCTTGGATAAGTTATTGATGTGATTAAGTAGATCTAGTTATGCTTTGTGTTGATGATATATGAATGAACGTTAGATCTGATATATAAGATGCTTAGTGATTGATCTGTTGAATCTAACCTATATTCCTGTGGCTAAGTACTGAATCATCTTTAGTATAAGTATTCACTGCGATGCTCTGTGTTATTTGCGAAGTAACAGATGGGTTAAATATTGATGAAGGATCTATGCTAAGTGCTCTGTAAAATATATAATCACAGATCAGTGTCCCAGCTAAGGTTGTAGACATCTGAGTCCTACAACCACCCCTACCTCTACCTCAGGTGAGACTTCATCTGCTTCGTAGGTGTTGTCGAAAGGGTTAGTAGTTAGGGTTTTGTTGGTGCACTCTTGAGCGTTGAACCCTGGGTCTGCCCCTGTGCCAACAAATGGTTCCGTTGCCGGGACAGGAACTATGATTGCTGGGAACAAAAGAAGAAAAATCTTTGTGTGTAGATCTGTTGCCCTAGTGCGTAGTATTCTACTGACCTACAAAGCTTTGTGCCAAGAAAAAGAGGCCAGATCTGAAGGGAAAAGGTCATATTTGCAAGAAAAAGGTTCATACAGAAGAAAAGAAGTGATATCTGAATGCTCTATACTTTAAGAAAAGTAAAAGTGGAAATTTCTGAAGGAAAAAGGTCAGATCTGCAGAAAAGAGGTAAGATTTATAAGCTCTGTGCTCTGATAACGGTAAGAATAGTAAAAAAAAATTAGATTTGAAAGCTTTGTGTTCTGTAGAAGTAAGATAAGTGAAATTTTTTGTTTCTAAAGCATGGATCTAGGTATGTTTGATAGATTCTATCCTAGCTTCAAACTAGGGCATTAATAGATGAAAGAAATTTTGATATGAATAGATATGATAAGTATAGTGATAGATATGTTATACCTATGCATCGAAAGAATGTTTGGAATAACAAGTGGATGCAGGATCCTAGAAAGAGTTTTTTGCAGGCTAGCCACCATGATCCTGGTGCACAGTACAGAAGGAGTTGGGGAACATCTAAATGAAAGAGAGGATTAAACCTCAATTATAGTTGCAGAAGACAGAGACATCTTGCTAAGGAATGCCCTGGGAGAAGACCTAGTTGCCTTTGTTGTAAGTCTATGGACCATGAAGTATTGGATTGCCCTAGAATGATTGTTAGGATTGAGAAGCTGAATATGGAGCAAGCAAACCCTGAAGGAGATCAAGAGACCAAGATTATAGCAGAAACCCAGAAAGAATCAAAAAAGATATTACTACAAATGAAAGATACCTTGAATGACCACCAACATGTTAGGCTATCAGAGATCTTCAACGAAAAGGAGAAAATCGAAGCAAGAATATGGGACTTTGACATTGAATGTACTCTTGATGAAGAAACACAAGTGAACATTATGCCAGAAAGAACTTGGGAAGCTATATGAAAGCCTGCCATGATCCCTTCCTTAGGAGGAACAAGTTTCTTCAGAGGAAAGCTAGTAAACCTATGTGGAAGGCTCGCCCGGATACCTATGATTGTCAATGGAACTTTGACAGAGGAATACTTTGAGATCATTAAATTTGTTGAAGACAATGCCCCATTTACCATGCTCATAGGAAAACCTTGGATTGATAGAGAACAAGCCAGACAAAAAGAGGAAGAAAACGTTTTAGAACAGAAGAAGCAAGAGTTAAAAGACTTTATGACTAGAAGGATCGTGCACTTGATTGAAGAACATAAGAGCAGATCATAGATATTTAATATTAGCAACTCCGATGTCGAAGCTAAGAGAACACTTGAGGATCCACAGAAGATCGAGTTACCTATTTTTGATATAGAAGAAGTATTATCAAGGAACCCTAGGAAAGACTTTCAACAGTGCGAAGTAACTAAGACCACAGAAGATAAACATCATAATGGTAAAAGAATTAATGAGACAAAGCTCACTGGAAAGAAGGCTAGGAAGTTAAGAAAGAAAAGGGCTAATACTACAAGGTTACAAGAGGTTCTAGAGGACACTTCACAGCAAGAAGAATTGCAGAATTGGAGCTTCGACGAGATATCAGAACAATGACATAGAGTACTTCTCCATGATGAAGCAATATAGCCATTGGAACTGATATACCTGTTCAACCTCCGCTCTGAACAGATTGAAAAACAATTATGGGTTACCACTAGACCATTGGATAGCACCAGAACAGATAGAATGGAGTTAATGAAGGCCCCATGTCCGTTGCAAGCAGATCGTTGTTGATATTTCCTACATAACCCATCACTCCACACACTGAGAATACTTTTTGGTAACTGAGAATTTGAGCACAAACCCTGAGATCATTGCCTTACTATTCACTGTAGTCTCTAAATTCCTTTTTGCACCTGAGCCAGCTGACCCAAGTTTGTATGTCGGATGAGCTCAGCGTTGCTGGGAAAATTATTGAAGAAGTTCTAATTGATTTAATGGATAAGAGAGTCATTTCATAACGCAGAATAGCTACAGGTGTACGGGCATCATCCTCAGGTGCACTGCCAACTTCCCCCTCCACTGCTTGAGTAGGAAAATCCCTATCACCTTCGGAAAGACGATCTAAGATCGAAAACGACTTCGCCACTATGAAGATGATCCCAAGCATCTTGCCTAAATGTATCCCACCACTAAGTGGAATAGTGAATCGAGACATTGTACCCAGAGACTTCGACTATGTTGTAGTCACTACATACCTCCCGAAAGGTGTGCGTGCAGTTCATGCTGACCAGGAGAAGCTCACTGCACTGAAATTTAGTGATTTTAACCTTGGAGATCGCAAGGTTTACAGTATGCTAGCCCTGCACAAGTACTTGAATATTACAAAAGGAAAGAACCCCAACATTGTATCGCAACAATGGACCCATAACCTTGTGCAATCAACCCTCCTCAACATAATGAAGATTCCACATTTCGAGAGGCATTAGGAAGTAAATGCATGCATTAGACTGTTGTTGTCTTGTTACCACAGAGGATACCTATGGTTGGACCACTGCATCACTGTGGATCCGATTCTAATCAATCAGATCACTGGGCTAAGCATGCAGGGCCCTGACCCACAGGAATTTTACCCTGGAAAGACCGCAAATCGCGCTCTCACTCAATGAATAAATAACACATATGGTGATCTGGAGAAAGGCACGCGAGGTTACAAGGTAGCCTCCATTAAGAATGCAGCAGTGCGCTTTGGTTTCCAGCTGATCACAGGAAAGTTAGTCCAAAAAAACAGACTTACACAAGTGACTAGATTTGCAGTTGACCTCGCAGGGAAGTGCACGGAGGGACTACAAATGAACTGGAAAAAATACCTTATAAATCAGCTAGAGCTTGACTGTAGACAAGCGTAGGACCAGGGGTATGATTTCCACTTTAGCTGGTTTCTCATACTCATTGTTTTCATCGCTTGGGAACTTCCCGAGGGAGCCACTTTTCCAGAGATCAAACCCTTCGAACCACTGGCCGCAAAGTTTTGTACGCTGTGGTACTCTAGTGACATGAACAAACAGTGGCAGTCCAATGCCGTCTTCCATGATTACTACACTCAGTTGAAGAATTCCATTCAATCTACACTGCGCATCACACCCAACACACTTCATAGGTTTATACCTTTTATGAAATTCAGCGCAGATTGTCACTTCACCTACATCACAACGTGTGCGCAGATAAGCACAAACAACAACTCCAGTCATATTACAAGATGAAATAAGATGACTTGGAGGATATTACCAAGGAATGGTCAGCAGACCTCCTTGTTGCAGCAGATCCCACAGAGATGTCCAACGTAGATAGCCTTGAAGCTATGCTGAATACACCAGGACTGCGCAAGACTAAGAAGGATGTGGATGTTCAAGATATCCACAATACATCCACGAAGACTACTTCACTCTCACCTACGAAGGGAGGTGATGACAAAGAACTAGGGGGCACAAAAGTTGAGTAGAACAAAGGCGAGGTTACTCCGACTAGAGATGAGGAAGATCCCTCCAAGAAAAGGAAGATTACCCCACCAAAGCTCTCATCCCGAAAGAAAGCTAAGGCCACCCGAACCACGCTTAAAACTACCCTTACCCCGGATGATTTTGACTTCTTAATTGCTGCACTAAATGATGTTTCACTAGAGCTCGCAGAAAATAAAGAAGCAAAGAAGGAGGAGCTATTCCACTGGATCATGGGCGAACTCAAAGGAAGTGCAGCAGGCACTCCGGTCCAGCCAAGCAGTTTCTACGACGCCCTTAACAATGGAAATAACAGGAACAGACAATGAGCCCACTCAATTATGCCATATCACTGAGAAAGTCAAAGCTCGCCTTCAACGAGCTCAAGCAGACATAATGCAATCCACCTAGGCTTTGGCGCAAGAACAGAGCACACATGGAGAACAACGGAGGAAGGAAGAACATGAGAAACTTGCCTTACAAGCAAAGTGGGAGGAGGAAAAAGCACAGTTACAACAAAGCAAGGACCAGTTTCTAGCAGAGCAACTTGAAGTATAGGAAAGAGTTCACAAAGCATTGTGCTCTGTGACGATCATAGAAGTGAAGATGGAAGATCGTCTCCCACAACAGGTGACCCAACTGGAAGAAGTAATCCAACAACTTCAATAGCGCATCACGGATTTGGAGCTCCACACCGTGCCTGAGACACCCCAATAGATAAGATATCTAAGAGAGGCCACTGCTCGAAGTGCAGTCGACCGATTAAAAGCCTTGGCTTCGGAATGTAGGCAGCTAAGCACTAGAAGCGACCAGACTTATGAAACCCTCGCAGAGAATCCAAAATTGTAGACATTGGAGGCACAACTCCAAGAAGAAAAGAAGCATGCAGATGTGCTACAAGCACAGCTAAAGTCCATGACCCCAGTCGAAAGAATGAAGAGGTTCGTAGAACAATGCACAGCCCAACAACAAGTACAGACGCTGCAAAGTAAAGTAATGGAAGTCTCTCAACGACTGCAACCACTCCAAGAGAAGGCATGCCAACTGTTCGTTGAACTTGAAATCCAGGGAGCTGAACTTGAATAGGGTGTCATCACTGCAGAACAATGCCTGGAAGGACCACTCAATGACATAGTAATCCAGGAATTTACTGAATAAGAGACTGTCGCACTACAATAGGTCGAAGCAGCTCGAGCCAAGATCGAGGCATTTGAAGTGGAATTGGTCAGACCTGAGTGACTCGGGATGAGTCACAGGTGAGTGTTGGGGGCCTGTTGGCCCTTGACCAAGTTTTGAAGAATACTTGGTCATATTTGACCACTTTTGGGACTGCGTCAGCTTGCCAAGGAAGGAGCGCAATGCAAAGTGGAAATTAAGGAAACAAGACCTATTTTTGGGTCCATTTTAGGGTTTTGGGTTGATGTAACGAGAAAGGGATGTTGGCCCGTGGGTTTACCCATGCTTGGGCCCATTTTGTAATCTATAAATAGGCAATGTAAATAGAGGAGAATGATAGCAATGTAGTACATCTATGTGATGTATAACTGAAAGCTTAGTGCTAGTAACTGGATCTGTGTGATCGGATGTATCTTAGAGTGCTCTTTGCATGAGATCGAAAAGCTAAGTGCAAGTTGTTGTAGTCTTGTGTTGAAGAGCAAGGAGGAAGGATCTAGCCAGCTACACAGATCTTCTGTCCTGTGTGAAGTAAGGGTCATTGAAGCTCTGTGCTGTAATTGCTTGACCAAGATAGTATAAAGAAGACTTTGTGGATGTAGCCCCAGGGTGGGGGTGAACCATGGTAACTATGTGTATAGTGCTTTGTTCTTCGATCTAATGTGTTTATCTCTTTCTTGGCTAAGTGCTTGATGTGATTAAGTAGATCTAGTTATGCTCTGTGCTGACGATATATGAATGAACGTTAGATCTGATATATAAGATGCTTAGTGTTTAATCTATTGAATCTAACCTATATTATTGTGGCTAAGTACTGAATCATCTTTAGTATATGTATTCACTGCGATGCTCTGTGCTATCTGCGAAGTACCAGATGGGTTAAATATTGATGAAGGATCGATGCTAAGTGCCCTGTAAAAGATATAATCACAGATCAATGTCCTAGCTAAGGTTGTAGACATCTAAGTCCTGCAACCACCCCTGCCTCTACCTCAGGTGAGACTTCATCTTCTTCGCAGGTGTTGCTGAAAGGTCCAGTAGTTAGGGTTTTGTTGGTGCACTCTTGAGCATTGAACCCTGGGTCTGCCCTTGTTCCAACACGATGTCTTCACCCTACCTTGGCTTCGCTGATGGCACTAGTCACAGTACTTATAAATTAGCATCTACTGCTTGGGAAATCTATGCACCTATGGATGAATTGATCAGTCTACATGGTGTTTTCCTTGTTTGTGCAACTAACAATATTGTGGAATACAGTGCAACCATCGAATTATTGACTGATGTTGTTTCACTTGGAATCTGTCATCTCATCGTACGAATCGATTTGAAGTTAGTAGTCCTATATTTGAGTAATGTTTACTCCATTCGAAGTCCTACGTTGTTAAGGGTATACTTACGAATTTGACTCTTGGAACGTCATTTTGATTACATTGAATATCAACACATTCCTAGATGTCTAAATACATTAACAGGTGCATTGGATAATTATGTGTTAGACAAAAATTTGAGACATTTATAAAATCCAATCACACTTTGTATATACAACAACTAAGCTAGTAGAATCCTCATATATATATATATATATATATATATATATATAACGATAAAAGTTTACAAAAAAGTGTTTTTGTTCGAAGACCAAAATATAAAAAATGTGAAGTGCACGACTTCATATACAATAGAGGTTCAAGGATGTTGCTCGCTATAACATGTGATTTCCTATGCTACTATATGGAGCAGTTGATCGATGGATGTAGATACACACATTGTGTGTCATTGGTAATGCCTCAGAATATCATCTATAGAGGCATTTGGGATGTTCATATTGAGCCCCTCCAGATTTTTTTCTATGGTCTCGTAGTTAACAACAACTACTCCTACTACATCACCTCTCTCCTCTCGCCTATGGATAGGGGATGAACCTGGAGGACGATAAGGTCCCACATCTGCATCATCAAAGAGAGTTTTATTAGTCATCGAATAAACAACATAAAAAAAACATTTAATATCTTGAAAATAGCAAAAACATGATATAAACAAAATTTCCTTCTTACCTATGTCCCCCCATTGGGAACCTTTGGGAAGCACTAGGTCCAGATCTCCACGGAAGTCTAGCCCAACATATGCATAATCATTGACCATGAGAATTTGAGTTCTCAACCAGTCAAAGAAGACGTTGTTATACCTAATGATGGGACCGACTACATGTCATGCCATGAGGTCGACCCAGCTCTTCATTCTCGGATCCTGTGGGCCAGATATACCCCACTCTACCTGCAAGCGTAAAAATGAGACCCTCTCTAGGAAGTAGAATACCAAAATAGAACCATATCCGAACTGTTTCAACCCACCACTCCTACACTTGGTTAGTTTTTTTTTCATACCATTCAGAGGCCACCTCACCATAGAAGCTTCTCCTTCTAGAAGCATCGAGAAAATGCTCATTTTTCCCACGTACGAAGGCCGCCACACCCTAGATGTAATGCAACCTACGGAAACTCCACGACCTAGCTATAGTGCAACCTGTGGAAATTAGACATTTCCACACCCTATGTATAGAGCAACCTATGGAAATCCTCCTTAATAGGGTTTTTACAAAGGAAAATCCAATTTCTTCTCTCAGGCAAAGTTCTTCTCCCTTCTTTCTTCAGGAATTCAGGCCACTGACCCCTCTGAAGGAAAAATGTAAGTTTACATCATTAACAATCATAGTGGTGACATGGATATTACTCACTTTCATTATTTAGTGGGATCATCCTAACCTCCTCACCTTATCCTCTTCATCTTATAAAAGGAGAGGAGCTATCCTGGAGAAAGTTAGTTGGTTTTGGAGCTTGATTGAGTTATTTTGGCTTGAGATTGTTAGCTTACAATCATAGGGATGACGAAAATAATGTGTGATAGTAGTCTTCTTCTTCGTGCTCTCTCTTGTGCCATTGCAACATCTTGACCCTGGAAGACCTGCCAAGGAACCATAAAAAGGAATTAGAGCCATAATTTTCTTCCCTCGAGGATTTTTCTTGTTGGTTTCATATTTTAAAACTTTTGGGCTGCGGATGTCCCAGGCATGTGTGTTTTCACAGTGCATATTCGTCACACCATAGCTTTAGGGCCAACAACGATGACCCTAGATCATTGCAGGTCCTGATATAGGGCGCCTGCGACGACCTCAATGCATGGGTAGCTTAAAAAAACCAACCCAAAAGCACTTTTTTAACCAATAAAAATAAATTTTAATCCATGAAAAGATGGAGGAGATGAAGATTCCCTTTTCTATGGAGACGATTCATTGAATGATCAGCCGTGCACTCTGTAATCCGTAGTTGAAAATCGAGGTAAAAAGAGGGTTTGGATCAATGTTTGGGTGAATTTACAAATGAAATAGTGAAATATGTTTTTTTACCCATTTTATTGATTTTTTCTTTTCATTTGTATATTATATTATTTTATATGCTTCATCTAAACCCTAAAGTCCTAACAAATTCACAAGTGGTTGATTTTTGCAGATAACAAGTCTAGGAGTGCAACGTTGGAACAAGGGTCTGCTTTTTGTTTTGTTTTTTTTACATAGTTGTCACATGTACATATCATTTTAGGGTTTTTCGGGAAAAAATCCGAGCAAGTCTTGATTCTTTCTCACACTCGTGAAACCATGAGAATGTAATCGAGTAGTATTTTATCGTTTTTTCGAACTCGCAATGGTGACATGAAAAATGAAACCTATGGAGTACCCTTTAAGCTCTTTTCCAGCTCCTTAAAAATGAAAGGATTGCCAAGCGACCTTGTTATTTTCATGCTCATAAAAGTATTTGAAGAAAACATATGGTGAGCGATAGATTATCACTTTTTCGATCTCATCAGATTAATTTATGAAAAAGGAACTAGCAGAGTTCTCTTTGAGTGTTTTTCAGACTCTCTAAAATTGAAAAACCCCTGAGTTTTCTCTCTTTGGACTCATTAAACAAAAATTGAAAGACCCATATAGGATCGAACCACTCCGTCTGAGGGTTTATTAAACATACTCTGAGGGACTCGTCTAAAGGATATGCTTACATCAACAAGCATATGTTATCCTCCTCAAGCTTGCATAAAAATAAAGAGGTACTTGCCAGAAATGGTGGGGGGAAATTGGGAAAGACATTTGTCTCTGTATTTGTGTTAGTGCTAGTAGTAGTCACTCTTCAACATGACACCCCCCTTCATCATTGTATCCGGGTTGGGAAATCCATTTGTCTCTCGTTTTACCATCCACATGTCCATATGTTGGGTCCTCCTTGAGTCAATTCTTCCAAGAACATTGTCATGTCATTCATATGTTCAAGAGAATTCCAACCAAAATAATCCTTCTATCGAGTCGACCATCTGCAGTTATAAATTTTCTACCATGTTGGCTTTCCCTGAGTCAGTGTCAAATCATTTCATACTTTGATCTACCTCAATTTTGTTACATATTTCGTGTCATTGATGGGGGATACATCAAGGCCCTCCTGTGACGAGACTTTTCCTGTCGAATTCAACACATTATCTAGGAACAAGACTTAGAAATCATTCAGTACCTTAGAGCTTGCATGCCTCAATGACAAGTTTCTTCATTTTCAATAGTGGGTTCACATCATTGACCCCTGATTGGAAGATTCCATTGAGTGTTCAACTTCAACTCATTTATTCACATTCATTGGATTGTACTGGGGTATCTTGGGAGTCATTGAGATCAATGATTATTTCCCTCACACTTGTTAACGGTTCTCATCATTGACCAGTAATCAAGTGGTTTCTACCATGTTCAACTTTAGCACCTGTAATCACATGGTTAGTTTCGTACTTTGGGGCGATGGAAATGAAGACCCTGGATCACACCATTATAGTCCAAGTTGTGACAAAGTATTCATGATTTGTATTAACAAATAGATCCACTTTGTATGTCTCGTGGCTATGTCCAAATTTGAGTCATTTTAGAGCATAGATCCACAGTCTATTCCTGGTGGCTATGTTGATTCATAATGACATGGATCCACGGTGTATATTTAGTGGCCATGAATCAATTGACATTTGGTAATATGAGTATGGGAATTCCTACCTTGGAAAATGGTATATTATTATGTTGATGCTTGACTGTTTGCAGGTTCCTGATTGGTGTGCTCCTTGTTTCTGACACACACATTCTACAAAGTATTTCAGCTATGACGAGTTCCAAATTCATACTTTTTGGATAATTCTGTTACACATTTTTTCGGTCACCCAAGTGATCCATTGACAACATGTGTTCATGTTCCCATAAAAATATAAAAAGAGTCTTTCTCCATGAGGAAAGTGACTAGATTTATCTTCTCAAAAACCCTATTAAGGAAGGTCGTCACACCTTGCAAACTACATGGGGTGCGATGATGATTGATCTTCGCACCCTGCTCTAGAGCTGGACTGTGATGTCTCCGCAATATGCACTATACCTAGGGTGCAACAATGCCAAAAAGATAAGAAAAGGTCAAGTTTCACGAAAGTTCTAGAAGGGGATCTTCTAGAAGATGAGGTGGCCTCCAAACGGTTTGGATCTTACTTTCTTCTATGATTTGGTGGGATCATCCTAATCTCCTCATCCATCTCTCGTTTACACTATATAAAGAGGGATCTCTCATGGAAAGGGCTAAGGTTGAATAGGCTAAGAATTGGATGGAGAATTCTACTTCAACTCATGTTTGAGAGATTCATTTCAGTTCATCAAGTTATTGTGGATCTTATTCATTCAAGGTTGGAGAAAATGTGTGTGTGTTGGAGCAAAGGTCCATTGAAAAGAGACCTTGTGAAATCAAGGCTTTGGTTGTAATCTCCAATTTCATTTTAATATGATACAACAATATGTTTCTTTCCCATAAAACTAGTCTTATTTTATTGTATGATTCCTTGATCACATACATAGGTTCTTGTTGAGTATATTGTATTGCTTTCACTTTGGTTGGCTTGTGTTCCCTTGTAGGTTCAATTTCATTGAAGCATTGGAACAGAGCTAGGATGGCAATGGAAAGAGGAAGAGACATTTAAATGGTATGTTGTCCATCTCTTGTTAACTAGTAAACTCAATAGCTAGGGCCTAGGGAAAGTATTATATTATGTTATGCTTTGTTCTAGTTCCAGCTGGATCTAGGGAGATCTGTTTATGTACGCATTTACCGATTAATCCGATAACACCTACCCTTTTTGGCATATACATTGACAAGTTAGAAGATTTCTTGGAAAAAGCAGGTTGTGTCGGCCCTATTCTCACTGGTATAGACATAAATATTCTTCTTTATGCCGATGATATCATTCTTATGGAAAGGAGTCCCCATGATCTTGAAAACCAACTAAGAATCCTCAAGGAGTTTTGCTCCAATATGGGTATGAATGTTAATACTGATAAGACTAAGGCCATGATTATTAAATCCAATAAGATCCCTTATGATACCTTCGTATATGACAACAACAACTTGGAGGAAGTGAATTCATACAAATATCCTGGAATTGATATACTTCACAAGATCAATTGGAATTATAGCATTGAGAAAAGAATTATTGGGGGATGGAAATCTTATTATGGGATTGAAAACAATTGTAAATAAGCTGATCTTTGGAGTTGGGATAAGAAGAAAATCCTCTTTGACACTCTTGTTACACCTGCTATTATTTATGGATGTGAAGTCTAGGGTTGTAGTATATCTCGTGAACCCTGGAGAAAGATATAACAAATACAAAAGAATTTTATAACCTATAATATAAAAATTAAAGGAAATACACCCTATCCCATCCTCCTCTTAGAAACAAGCCTCTCCCCCATTGAGAGCATGGCTATGATTAGATACCTAATGTATAAAAACAAGTTAAACAACATGGAAGACAAGAGGCTTCCTAAAATTGCTTCAAAATCGAGTCATAACGACCAGTCGACTCAAACGAGGATGGAATAAATATGCCTGGTCTTGGCTAAACTATTGGGGAATCATGGAAGACACCATTTTGTAGAATAATGATACTATTAAAAAAAACGTCAAATCAAAATTTAAGGAGAAAATGTGGTGTGGTAAAGAGTTAGAGGAAAAATGAAAAGTAAGGTATTATAAGGATGTAATCAACCCTAATCTAGAAGATCAAAATTATCTATCTACTTTGCCAACTGTAAATAAAAAAATAATCATTGCTAAGATAAGAACAAATTCTTATGAGCTCCATAGTGAAACTAGGCATTGGTCAGTTCCTAAAACTCCATGGGATGAAAGAGTGTGTCCCCTTTGTGACACTAATAAGGTTGAAGATTAAAATAACTTTCTCTTAGATTGTCCAACATATACCCATATTAGATCTCATTTTCAAAATATTTGTCACACTACCAACCTTTCTAACCTATTAACTCAACAAAAGTATGGTGATCTTGGAAAGCTTCTCTTAATGCGTTTCGAGCACATAAACAAAATTCTAAATAATCACAAGTAATCACTTACCCTCTTAAGGTATGATAGACCAATTCGGTCTTACTGGACGTTAATCATCATCATCATTTTTTTGTTCACGCAGAGGTTGAGATTCATATGTGAAAAAGGAAACATAGTGTGCATATTCTTTGGGTGGAAAGCTATGGTGAAAATTAATTAGAATATGGTAGTGATTTCCTAGAATTTTCTTTTCTCATTACGGCTCCCTTAGTTTTGTACATTTTTTTATATATTTAAGAAAATTGTAGTAAGTTAATCTTGTAGAAAAATGAACATCTTTTTGACCACAAACATGATAAGAATTTGATAGAAATTGCAAGCATGACTAGAGTTCCACTATGATCCATGTTTCAAGGGGTGGAAAAACACCCCTATGGGTTTTCCCCAACCCTAAATCCACTTAGATTGTTGAAAATTCAACCAGAGTTCTAGATTCATGGGAACTCTAACTTCCCATATCACTAGATTCCAACAAATGGGGGGAGTTTTCTACAAGATTAGACAACTTCAAGAAAATATTCATAGGTGTTAACAATATAAAAAATAAAATACAATTTTTTGTTTTATTATTTCATCACATGTTTTTGGGATCTCGAGGATCAACGAAATATTTATTGTCTATGGTTAATGAGAGTCTACATAAAAAATAGTTATTTCTCTATGTATGTGACACTGGTTCAAACTTGGGATTTTTGTTATTTTCTAATGATACCAAGGAACGATCATGGCCTAAGATCTATGATATTTTTTGTTGGGTGGTATTTTTTACAAAGGTGGACAAATCCCACTTAAGATTAATGGTTGTATATTTATCCATAGACAAATGGTTTAAAGAGTTAGATTATCAAACCCTAAGTCTAATTTGCATGCTTCAAACCCTAATTTATTTATGAGATAAAGAACCAAATAAAGAAACAATTTAATCAACATGAATAAAATAGATGAAATAATACAAATAATTCCAATACCAATGAGAAGGCCAAAATATTACACTTCGTTGATGAGATTGTTGAAGTTGAATGGGCTCCAAAGCCCCTCCTTGTGATGAGTCCTTGGCTTCATGGATGTGCTTGTGACTCCCTCCTTAGTTGGTGAGCAAGGTACATAGGACAGAAAAGTACAATCAAGAGGAAGAGGTCCTCAAGATCTCGATGAAAGTTTGAAAACATAACCTTAATTGTGAGGATGGATGGATGGAGTGAACTCAAGTGCTTTATTCATAGTAGAGTAGTGGCTAAAACCCCTTGACATGGTCTTCCTTTTTAGTGGTTGAAGATATATATATATATATATATATCAAGATTGAAAATCAAAATTAGGGTTTAGGATGGTCCACATATAACTAACCTCCCATCATACCAATTCAGGTGCATTGATGGGGGTAGTAAATAGTCAAAATTACCCATTTTAAGGGGAAACATATATTTTTGGGGTAATATCTGCACAATTCACGCGCACTTTTTGGGGGGTATATTTGCGTTGGCCAAGTTTGGTCAATTTCAAGGTTTGAGTAGGTTGTTTCCAATGAGTTTGATGTCATATGATGGTGGAAAGGGGATGTAAGTGAGCATTATGCATTCCAATAGTGATGTATTCCTATATGACTACTGAAAATGGTGCATGTGAGCAATTTTGATGTGATAAAAGATTCCTCCCTGATGTGTGAGGTTACGACAAATTGTATCACTGAAATACATCATAGTTTATTTACCCAAGTTCATGAAGAACCAAGGAGGGAGTGGAGTGTCGAAGGAAGGAGGATAGCCCATAGAAGTGAAAATGAGAACCACATGTCAACAAAAAGTAAAAACATTGACATGTCTACAAGATCTTAATAGGGATGAGGTGGGCATACCCATGTTCCTTGAGATATCTCCAAATAATGATACAATGGTGTTCCATGGAATAAATGGTCCAATCCAATGAGACAAAATGGTCTCCCAATACATTACAAAATGTAATCTTGGCGAATAGGCACCATAATACTAATGATATGAGAAATCCTATATACATGCTAGGAAATAAGAGGCTAGGAAAAACATACAAGAAAAATGAATATTGCAACTCGTTTGAACACGTAGGAAATGATGCCCCCATGGGGGGGAAGAAACAAACAAAGGGCCTCTACTGAATAGGAAAGGGTCTCCCAAGATATGAAATAAGCTATCAGGAGGGAAGCTCAAGATAAGGGGTGTAAGAATTTCTTAATAGATCCTATCAAATCCAAGAAACTACAACTAAGGATGAATCACTAAAATGCATGTATGAATATCAATGATGCCTGATAAGAAAAATCCACATGAGTTGGAATTCAAAAACCCATAGAGTTTCAAAAAATTGGGTCAACGATAATTGCTGAGTTGGATCTATAGAAGTCAAAGATAATTACATTTCATGCTTTTATTGTTGAGTTGGA
>JASDQU010188844.1:15920-27697 GCA_032191745.1 Picea mariana | reverse complement strand
AGAGAGAGAGAGAGAAGAATGACTTTTTTCTCAAGGATATATTGGATAGGTGAAGGAATTTCATCTAGAGATCAATCCAGGCCATAGGAGAATAGAGAATAGGGGCATTCGCAAGAGGATACGAAAGATTGGAGCCATAGCAGCAGGGATGAGAAGTACGCATTGTGCAGGTTAGTAATGGTGCATATGTACACAAGACACAGTGCAAGAAAGCATGTACATACATGGGATATAGTGAGGAAAGGTGTGTACAAATCTAAGAAATTGAATTTATGGGGTTGTACAACCATAGAGGAGTTGCTAGGGTTTGCATGTGTTGTATGTAGTTTTATGTATTTCTCAATGGGCCATTTTCTCAGAAAGGGAGCCCTTGTAAGATTTGATATTATTCTAATGATAAGTTGATTTGAAGGAAAAAATATTTGTGTGTTTGGAATTGGTTTATTTTCTTCCTCTATTTATTTTTGTTAATTATTCCAATCAATGTATTTCACTCTGTGAGCTACAAATTTGTTTTACAACAAGGAAATCACTAGAAAAAAATGTATTTAGGTGTTGAGATTAGAAAATTGACATAGTATTAGATATTTCACTCTGAGAGAGAGCCATATTTTGGATCCACATCAGTGTGAAAAATATATTTCATATCTTCAAGAAGATCTCTTCAAATCTATCAACTAGCAGTCAAAAATCGATGGGTGGACTTCTAGGAAATAGGTGTACAACAGTAGTAATTGTTTTTGCATGAGATTTGGGCCATACGTGTGGATCAATACATAAGAGAGCATACATATGTGTGCAAAATAATATCAGAGAACATATACATGATTTACAATGTAGTAGAACATGTACATACGCGTTGCATAGGCCATATCGGGCACATACAAATATGTACAGGGGCAGTTTCAGCAGAAGGTTATTTTCATGGAAGATTTTCATATCTATGGTATGGAAACCGCAAGTATGAGATTTGATTATAGATTGGATGGAGAATCCAACTTCCTATCTTGGAAATCAAGGGTTACTTTTCCTTTGAAGTAAAATGATCTTTGGGAGACTGTTGACAAAGTAGTTCCTTCACTGACAGATCTGCAAGCATTAGTATCTTGTGAGAAGAAGCAGATCAAATCCATGCAATTGATATTGGATGCAGTGAAGGATCATTTGATTCCTCACTTGTCTAATAAGAATATGGAGGAATAAATGTTTGATTCCCTAGTAAGTTTATTCTGGAAAAATAACTTGAACAGGAAGATGATCTTATGAAATAAAATATGATCAATGCAAATGTATATATCTTACAATATTACTAGCTACTTCATGAGGATCACTCAAGTAAATGTGGCACTAAATGGTATTCCAAAGCATTGAGAACTTTTGGCACAGGGGCAGACCCAGGGTTCAACACTACAATAGCGCACCAACAAAGCCCTAACTACCGACCCTTTTGGCAACACCGGCGAAGCAGATGAAGTCTCACCCGAGGTAGAGACAGGGGTGGTTGCAAGACTCATTTGTATGCAACCTTATCTAGGACACATATATGTGATTAAAATACTTAATAAATCACTTAGAACTGTCAGTTCCTCAATATACAATCAATAATCACTTCGTGGATAAAACAGGGCTTCACATCATTCACACTGATATAATGCATTTAAGCACTTAACATCAATAGATAGATCAGATCTAGCAGATCAAGTGCTCAGCACATTCATATAGATTAGATATAGCATTCTTATACATCATTATCACTAAGCATAAGCGTATCTATCTAATCACCTCTAAGCACTTAGAAAAAGAAGATATAAACACATCCAGACAACACAATGTTTACATGGTTCACCCCCACCCTGGGGCTATGTCCACCAACTCTTCTTCTTTATTATCTTCAGTCAATAGGTTACAAGCACAGAGCCATCAAAACCCTACTCCGCATAGGATAGAATATCTGCGTAGCTTGCTAGATCCTTCTTCCTTGCATTATAGCACAAAGCCTTCCACCATCTGTTACAACCACTTGCACTTAGCTCTTCAAGTCTCTCACAATCATGCACAAAGTACTTACAAAACCCTACTTTCACTTAGCATACATCACATAGATTCCTATATCTGCCTATAGATGCCTATACATCTATTTATACATTACAAAATAGGCCTAAGCATGGGTAAACCCATGGGCCGACATCCCAATCCCGTTACATAATCCCCAAAACCCAAAAAGGACCCAAAAGTGGGTCAAGATCCCTTGATCTCCGCTTCGTCTTATGCTCCTTTTTCGACAGACTTTTGAAGTCCCAAAATAGGTCACTATGATCAAGAATCTCCAAAAAATTGATCAAGGGCCAACATGCCCCCAACACTCACCTGTGACTCATCTCGAGTCACTCTGATCTAACTAGTTCTGCTTCGAAGGCCTAGAGCTTGGCTTGAGATGATTCGACTTGTTACTGTGCAATGGCCTCTTTCTTGGTGAACTCCTGGATCATTGCATTGTTCACGAGCCCTTCTAGGCATTGTTTTGCTGCGATGACAACATGTTATAGCTCTACTCCTCAGTTTTCATCCTCTATGAATAATTGGCACGCCTTATCTTGCACTGACTGAAGCCATTGAGTAACTTCCATCACTCTTCTTTGAATCATATGGATATGTTGTTGGGTGGTGCATTGCTCTTGAGACCACCTCATTCTTTCCGCGGTCGACAAGGCCTTGAGCTGCGCTTGTAGTGTGTATGTGTGATGCTTTTCTTCCTTGAGCTGCGACTCTAATGCCTGTAACTCTGGATTCTCAGTGAGGTTCTCATATGTTTGGGTGTTGTGGTTACTCAACTGCTTTCACTCCAAGGCAAGAGATTTTAGTATGTCAATTGCTTTGTGGGCAGTTGCTTCCCTTTGGTCTCCTACATCTTGAGGGGCCTCAAGCATAGTCCAAAGATCCAAGTCTGTTATGCACTGCTGGAGCTACTGGATTACTTCTTCAAGTTGTGCCACCTGTTGTGGAACTCTCTCTTTGGATTTTACTTCTACGACTGTCATAGAGAGAACTGCTCTATGAACCATTTCCTTTACTTCGAGTTGCTCTGTGAGCAACTGTTCCTTTCTTTGCTATAGTTGTTCTTTTTCTTCATCCCACTTCGCTTGCAGAGCAAGCTTTTCCCATTATGCAGTACTGCGTTGTTCTACAAGGTCTCCCTGTACTTGTTCCAAAGCCTGGGTGGCTTGCGCTATTTCTTCCAGAGCTCGTCGAAGGTGATCTTCGATTGTATCAGTGATGTGGTGGAGTTGAGTTGGCTCATCTCCCAGTTCTGATGTTCCTGCTGATAGAGGTGCAGTGGAGACTGCGTGACTAGATTGTAGTGCCCATTGTACTCCTTGGAGCTCATCCTTAATCCGATGGAACACCTCCTCCTGATTAGCTTCTTGCTTCTCTGTTATCTCTAGCGAAGCTTCATTCAGAGCTGCTATGATGAAATCAAAGTCATCGGAGGTGAGGATGATCTGCATTTTGGTCATGCCTGCTTTCACTTTCTTCCAGGAGAAAGGTTTCGGCAGGGAAACCTTCCTTTTCTTCGAGGGATCCTCCTCGTCTCTAGGTGGTGTAACCTTGCCTTTCTTTTGTTCAAATTCTGCGCCATCTATCTCTCTGCCATCTCCTCCTTTCTCTGCTGATATGGAAGTGGTCTTCATGGATGTGTTGTCTAATTCATGGACCTCTTCATTTTTCTTTATCTTGCTAGGTTCGAGTGTATCCGACGTAGTTTCTGGACTGTCTAAATCAGATATCTCCATGGGGTCTGCTGGAATGAGGAGGTCCGCCAACCAATCCTTGGTGATTTCTTCTAAGTCCTCCTCTGTTAGTTTGTAGTAATATTGAAGTTGCTACTTGTGCTCGTCGGTGCACGCTGTAATATAAATGAAATGGCGGTCTGCGCTAAATTTCATTAAAGGTCAAAACCTGTGGAGAGTATTTGGCATGATGCAAGGCTTGGACTAGATAGCTAACTTCAGTTGATTGTAATGTATTTGAAATATGGAATTTGACTGCCATTACTTGTTCATGTCACTGGAATACCACAGTGTACTAAACTTCACAGCCATAGGTTCAAAGGGCGCGATGTCCAGGAAGGTTGCACCTTCCAACATCTCCCATGCGATGAAAGAAATCAGGATTAGGAGCCAACTGAAGTGGAACTCGTATCCTTGATCTTTTACTTCCCTGCAGTCCAATTCCAACTAGTTCACGAGGTACTTCACCCAATTCATTTGTAGGCCCTTCGTGCACTTTCCTACGAGGTCGACTACAAAACCAGTGACTTGGGTGGGTCGGTTTTTATGGACTAACTTTCCTATGATCAATTGACAGGCTAGGTGCACTACGCTGCTTTGGATAGAAGATACCTTGTAGCCTTGTGTTCCCTTTTTTACATATCCATAGGTGTCCTTGATCCTTTGTGCTAGAGCATGATCCATTTTTTTTCTGGGGTAGAAATCATGTGGGTCAGGGCCTTGCATACTCAGCCCTATGATCCGATTGATTAATGTCGGACCCACTGTGATACGATGGTTTAACCACAAGTATCTACCATGGTAACAGGACAACAATAGTTTGACACATGCATTCACTTCTTGGTGTCTTCTGAAGTGAGGAATCTTCATGACATTGAGGAGTGTGGACTATGCAAGGTTATGGGTCCATGACTAAGGGACGATCTTTGAATTCTTTCCTTTTGTCCTGGTTAGGTACTTATGTGGGGCGAGCATGTTGTAGACCTTCCTGTCATCGAAGTTGAAGTCGCTAAACTTCAACACTGCTATCTTTTCTTGATCTACGCAAACTACACGTATACCCTTCGGGAAGTACGCAGTGACCAATTCATACTCAAATTCTCTAGGCACACTGTCTCGATTTATTGCACCACTCAGAGGTGGTATATGGGTGGGTAAAATTCTCAGAATCAACTTAGCATTCGTGAGATCGTCTCTGTGCTTGGTTCACTTCTCATCTATGGGTCGGGATGGTCCAACTCGAGCAGTGGATGGAGAGGTTGGCAGTCCTCTCATCGATGATTCTTGTATACTGGTAGACAATCCTCTCTTTGACATGACTCTTTCAGTCATCAAGTCGAGGAGTACTTTCGTTACTGATTCTTCAAATGTAGTGAGCTCGTCGGACATATGCGCTCGGGATTAATAATATCAGGTTCAAAATTAACTCAGATACTGCACTAGAATAAACAGCAAGAGGGCAATGATCACTATATACAATTCACTTGGTCTGCAGGCTCAAATTCTTGGTTATCAAAAGTGTTCTCCGTGCATGGCGCGATGGGATAAATAGGCAACTCAAAAATGGTCTACTTGTAATGGGTATGAAGCCTCATTAACTCTTGTTCTGTTCATTATGGCATGGTCCAATGGTCTAGTGTCGAGCTATAAATGTTTTCCAACCTGTTTGGAGTGGCAGTCAAACAAATATATTGGTTCCAACGGCTATATTGCCTCGCCATGGCGAAGTGCCATGTGGCATTGTTCTGATATCCCGGTGAAGCTCCCATTCTACAAATTTTATGTCTGTGAAGTTCCCTCTGGAACCTTCTGTAAATTTTCAAACTTATCTCTCTTCTTACTTAGCTTTCTAGCCTTCCTCCTAGTAATCTTCATCTCGGTAGTCCTTTTTCCATTCTGATTCTTATCGTCTTTGGACATAGTCACTGCGCGCGGTTGAGATTCTTCCCTAGGATTCAGGATTAACACCTCTTCTTTATCCGAGATAGGTACTTCAGTCTTCTGTGAGTCTTCTAATGTTCTTGCAGCCTTGATATATGGGTCTCTAGTGTTAATTAGATTCAATTTGTTCTCCTGTTCTTCAATCAAGTATGTGATTCTTCTAGTCATGAAATCTTTTAATTCTTGTCTCTTCTGCTCCAAAACTTCTTCTTATTCTCTTCGTTTGGCTTGATCTCTTTCAATCCAAGGTTTCCCTAGTAACATGGTAAACGGGGTGCAGTCCTCAATAAATTGAATAATCTCAAAATATTATTCTGTCGAAGTTCCATTGGCATTCATGGATATCTGAGTGAGATTTCCACATAGGTTTACCAGTTTTTATCTGAATAACCCTATTCCTCCTAATGAAGGGATCATAGCAGGCTTCCCTATGGCTTCCCAAGTTATTTATGTCATGATATTCACCTGTGTTTCCTCATCTAGAACACATTCAATGTCGAAGTCTCCTATTCTTGCTTCAAGGCATTCCTTGTCTTTAAAGATCTCTGATAATCTAACATGTCAGTGGTCATTCAAGGTTTCTTTCATCTGTAGAAATACCTTCTCCGATTCTTTCTAGGGTTCTTCTATAGCCTTAGTTTCTAGATCTACCTTAGGTTTTTCTTGTCTTATGTTCATACTTTCAAGCCTAGCAATCATTCTAGGGAAATCCAACACTTCATGGTTCATAGCTTTGCAACAAAGACAACCATGTCTTCTCCTAGGGCATGCCTTAGCAAGATGTCTTAGTTTTTTGCAGCTGTAAAAGAGGGTTAATCCTCTCTTTCTTTTAAATGATTCCCAGCTTCTCATGTACTGCGCGCTAAGATCATAGGAGCTAACCTGCAATAAATTATTTCTAGGATCCTGCATCCATTTGTTAGTCCAACCATTCTTTCTATGCATAGGTATAACATATCTTTCACTATTCTTATCAGATCTAGTCATATCAAATATTCTTTCATCTATTAACCCTAGTTTTCAAACAGGGACATACTCTATTAAACATACCTAGATCCATACTCTAGAAACAAAACATTCTACTTATATTACTTTTATAGAGCACAAAGATTTCAGATCTAGAATTTTTCTACTATTCTTACCTCTGTCAGAGCACAGAGCTTACAGATCTTACCTCTTTTTAATCAAGAATACCCACTTTTACCTTTCTTAGAGCACAAAGCTTCCGGATCTTACCTCTTTTCTTCAGATCGGACTTGTTTTCCTTAGCACAGAGCTTCTTAGGTCAAGTAGAATGTTGTGCACTAGGGAAATAGATCTACGCACAGAGCTTTCACAGTTTCAGGATGGATCTTTGCACACAACTTCTTCTTTCTTAGTTCCCAGCAATCACAATTTCAGGTCCCGACAACAGAACCATTTGTTGGCACAGGGGCAAACCTAGGGTTCAACGCTACAATAGCACACCAACAAAGCCCTAACTATCAGCCCTTTCGAAAACACCTGCAAAGCAGATGAAGTCTCACCCGAGGTAGAGGCAGGGGTGGTTGCAATACTCAGGTGTCTGCAACCTTAGCTGGGACACAGATTTGTGATTATAATACTTAATAAAGCACTTAGCACTATCAGTTCCTCAATGTACAATCAATAATCACTTCGTGGATAAAATAGGGCTTCGCGACATTCACACTAATATAACACATTTAAGCACTTAGCATAAATAGATAGGTCAGATCTAGTAGATCAAGTACTCAACACATTCATATAGATCATATCTAACATTATTATACATCATTAGCACTAAGCATAAGATTATCTATCTAATCATCTCTAAGCACTTAGAAAAAGAAGATATAAACACATCCAGACAAGCACAAAGCATGACAACACAGTGTTTACGTGGTTCACCCCCACCCTGGGGATATGTCCACCAAATATTCTTCTTTATTATTTTCATTCAATAGGTTACAAGCACAGAGCCATCAAAACCCTACTTCGCATAGGATAGAATATCTGCACAGCTCGCTAGATCCTTCTTCCTTGTGTTACAACACAGATCCTTCCACCATATGTTACAACCACTTGCACTTAGCCCTGCAAGTCTCTCACAGTCATGCACAAAGTACTTACAAAACCCTACTTGCACTTAGTATACATCGCATAGATGCCTATATCTACCTATAGATTCCTATACATCTATTTATACATTACAAAATAGGCCTAAGCATGGGTAAACCCATGGACTGACATCCCAAGCTCGTTACATGAACCCAAAAAAACAAAAAGGGCCCAAAAGTGGGTCTAGATCCCTTGATCTTTACTTCGTCTTGCGCTCCTTTTTTGACATGTTGTCGAAGTCCCAAAATAGGTCACTATGACCAAGAATCTCCCAAAACTTGGTCAAGGGCCAACAAGAACCATTTGTCAAGGGATTTTGTTCTCTGGAGAATCTTTCAGATTAGCAGACGATTTGAGATGATTGTATCTAGGAAGAGACTTGGGATAATACTAAATCTAGCAAGCATGAATATGGAGAGGAGAACCTAGATCTAGGAATTTGTTCCAAGAAGAGAAAAGGAAAAGGTTCCAAGGGTAACAGTGAGGGGGAAACCTCACAGCTAGGGAAGAATAAGGACTTGAGTAAAATCAAGTTCTTCACGAGCCACAAGATTGGAAATTATGCATCACAGTGTCCAAAGAAGAAGAAGGGGTAAGGGAATATGTAGATATCAACATCAATGGAGAAACAAATAGAGAAACAAATAGATGAGTTTGTAGCAAAGTTTGAGAAGGACTTCTCATTGGTATCCTACTTCTCTACCAGCACCAACACAACGAGTACTTGGTACTTGGATAATGGTGCATCTCATCATATGACATAATCATGGTATTTGTTCAACAATGTGATAGAGAAGGACTCATGGACCCATGTGGAGCTTGGTGATAATTCCAAGTATGCAATGAAGGGGGAGGGAACTATCTTGTTCTAGATTGAGTCGAGAGGTTCATTTGAGGCCCCAGATGTGCTTTATGTACTAGAAATAGAGAAGAAATTAATCTCAATCTTAGTTATGGAGGATAGGGTTTTTGTCGTCATGTTCAAGACAGGGAAAGTACTTGTACATCCATGTGGAGCTATCCCTAACACAATAGTGATCATTGTTGTTAGAGAGGGAAAGTTATACAGATTATAGGGAAAACCTATGTGTAGGTCCAAGGGGATATTGGATCTTATCCATTCATATGTGAATGGATCAATGTGAGTGGTAGAGGATGAGGAGTAGAAGGCTCCAAAGGAATATTAAATTTCATAGAATTCCAGTTTAGGGAGTCAACCTTTAGGTGGGGAGCAGTATTTATCCCTTTCTAGCTCTGTTAGAAGACCTAGTTGGTTTGAACTGACATTGAGGGATGCTCATGAGATAGTTGAGGCTCCTTGGAGAAAATTAAAGGAGAGAAAGCCTCCAAAGAAGTTTTCAAACTTCATGGCACTGATGAGTAACGTCATTGAAGAGGAAGCAAACCAATAGGTATAGCAGAATGCCTTGGTGCAAGATGATGTGTGTGACATTGTTCCAAGATTGGAGGGAAAACCAGTTGTAGGTGGCTCTTTGAGAAGTACCTTCCTCTCTAAGAGGGAGTGTTGATGTTTGTATCATCGTACAGGTAATTCCACGTAGGTATAAGTGTCTAGAAATGTGGAATTCATCCAAAGACTTCTACCTTAGCAGTTTACTTTAATTAAAGAAATTATTAAAGTAAAATGATTTTTATAATTATTTGATTTTAATTTAATGAAATGCTAAAGTTATTAGAATTAGTGAATTAAGTATTACCCATTGATCTCAAGTGAGGCGAGATTTAATATCAACCGTCGATCACTTTGGATATGAGAGTTAGGTCATAACTCAATATTATAAAAGTAAGGCTAGGGTGAAGGAGAGAGACACTTCTAATGATCACATCATACAGAGAGAGAAAATAAGGAATTTTTCTCAAGGAGATCTTGGATAGGTGAAGAAGGAATTTCATCCAGAGATTAGTTCAGGTCGGAGGAGAAGAGATAACAGGGGAAGTCGCAGGAGGATCCGACAGATCAAAGACGCAACAACATGGATGAGTTGTACATATTGTACAAGTCATTTAGGGTGCGTATGTATGTGGGCTACAATGCAGGAAATCGCATACATACATGAATTATAGTGAGGAAAGGTGCGTACAAATATAAAGAAGTGAATGTATAGGTTCATAAAACCATGAAGTACTTGCTAGGGTTTCCAGGTGTTGTCTATACTTTTCTATATTTCTCAATGAGTCATTTTCCTGGCAATGCATCTCTTGTAAGTTTTGATATTATTCTAATGATAAGTTGATTTGAAGGGAAAAATTTGTGTGTGTTTGGAATTGGTTTCTTTTCTTTTGCTATTTATTTCCATTAATTATTCCAGTCAGTTTATTTTGCTTTGTGAGTTGTAAATTTGTTTTACAGCAAGGAAATCACTAGAAAACAATTTATCTAGGTGTTGGGATTAGAAAATTTACATCAACATATTTTCCCCTATCAACACCAACAATTTGATTCTAGGGGTTAGTCTTACTTCATTGTGTACCTTGGTCCCATTTTCCTCATTGATGGTTTACCTCAGACTAGGTTGAGGGACTCCTCATTCATCTCATACCTAATTGAATCTCATGCACTTGACTCCAGTTTCCTTAAAGTAAATTTGAGGTCTAAAATGGGCCTCCTTAGGAAAATATTAAAATATTATAAGCATATGGCATGTCACACTTAGTTAGAGGTTTTATCTAGTGAAAGTTAATCTGCATTGCCTCATTAATAATAGTTTCTAAGTAAGTTGGGTTAGTATATATTTACAAGACGTTAGGATATTTAGACACTTAGGAGTTAGATAAGATCTACTTGGTCTAATATGTCGTTAGGTAAAAGTGTGTTTCTTTAGTATGCATTTGCAGTTAGGAAATCCGACGATCACGATATGTTCTCGACATAGAGTGATCTGACGGTTCATACTCTCCTCGATTTAATGGCCATTGATCCATGGCTTAACACCCGATTGGTCCATGATCTCTATTTAAAGAGAATCGAGGGTCATTTTCCGATGATCGATTGTGAGAAAATCTCTTGTAAAATCTCTCTGTAATCTTTTTCTTTGCATTAATAAACTTCTCCAAGTGGCCACGTTGGCTAGGGCCGTGGATGTTTCCCCGTAGGGGTTTTACCACGTGAAAACATCGGTGTGTTGATATTTGATATGGTTATGTGATTGGTTACTGAAGGTGTTTGTCCTCTGTTGGAATACCTGTGTTGTCGAACTTGGTATCAGAGCCTGTTTGAAGACCCGCTCCTGTTGTAGATCGATATCGTGAAGCCGAGTTTCCTCATATCCATTTTCTTGCATTTTCGTACATTTCTAGGCTGAGAGGACTGTTCCATTGCATCTGGAGCACTCATTTCATTCAGGAACACTTTTCGTTTCACTCGAAAAGGCTTCCGTTTGCCCAAGATACGGCCATTACAGTCAGATCCGGAGGTATAAAGTCTGAATACGCAATTTTTTTTTAAATTTTTGCAAAGTTTTGATTTTATTTCGGTTTGTATTTTTTTCTTTCTGGGCTGCTACTCTTTTAGATCTGCGTATTCTCTTTGCCTCGTTCCTTGTGTGATCTTGGCAAATCAGAAACAGATAGGAAAAGGTGCATCTTTTGGGTAAGCTAACCGAGATCTAACCCTTGTTGTCATCGAGAAGCGAAATTTTTTTCTTGTGTGAAAAGAGTTTTTTTGGAGCATGCTCTCCAAGGCCATCAACAACAACAACAACAACAACAACAACAGCCCCAATCCTCCTTCTGAACATTACAATATGTTTTGCTAGATCATTTGGTTAAAACTTGCCTTATTAAGTAAGAGGTCTTGAGTTCAAGTCTCTCTTTTGTTACTTTTTTTGAAAAGTTCATGCTAAAAATTGTAAAGTGCATTTCACTTCAAGTATAAAAGTGAATCACTATAAGTAGCTTTATATTTTATTT
>JASDQU010188842.1:0-20363 GCA_032191745.1 Picea mariana | reverse complement strand
CCAATCCGCAAAAGGGGATTTGGTCCTTATACAATTACCGACTTGGTTAATCCTCAATGGGGATTTAACCTAATAATAAAAATAATAATAATGACATGATTAATCCACAATGGGGATTTAATCCAATAACAAAATAATAAGAATGCCCTTCGCAGTTACATTATTTCAACAGATGACTTGGGATTCTCAATCCCTACAAAATTTGTCTTATTCTCACTTTGATTATTTAATTGGTTTTTGAGAATAAACCTTGATTAAAGAAATACAAAATTATAATATTCTACTCACTCATGTGAAACTTTAGAAAATAACACTACTTCAAGATAATCCCTCCCATCTCCTATACATCCACTTTCTTTCCCTTCCTTCAATGCATTCAACACATTGATTCTTGAGTGTGTCTTCATTTGCATTTTGTTGGAATTGTGTTGTATTCACATTCATTTCTCAATTAGGAGTGTTTCTTGTCTCTCTCTTTACTTCATTCACCTTTAGGCATGGAGCCTTCTCGACACACGACTGTTCTTTTACATCGGGAAATGAACTTTGCGTCCCTCATTGTTTTCTTATATTTTTGGAATTCCTTCTTGCTTCTCACACCTAAGTAAAGTTGCATCGACACTTTAATACTATGTTCATTCTCCAACTTCACTCATGAACTTTGTTTCTTCATTTAGTTTTTTTCACATGAAATATTTGTAAGTAAATGACACAAGATCATGCCTAGATTACGATTATTCTAAGACATATGATAATATACTACCTAGGCAACTTGATAATTTGTTAAACATAACATAAGAATAAGACAATAATAACTAGTTTAATAAGGAAAATGCATGTTTTTTTAAACTGAAAAGAATTCAATAACAAAGATAGATTGATGAATAAAAGAATGTGTGATTTCTTAGGCTCCTATGAATGCACATTGTCATCCTAGCATCTTCCATTCACTCATGGTGATCCGGCTTGTATAGGGAGTGAATTGAAACATAGACAAAAATATAATAGAGAGCACAATAATATAGTGAAATCCAACTTCTATTAATGAATAAAATAGTGGAATATTGTAGAACACAATGTAAGATCCCCAACCAAATTTGATATAAAAATCAGGTCTATGTGGTTAAGATCTTTTGTTAAACACTTTGATGGTATGTTCAATTTCCCTAAGAAAATGTTTTCTTTTTGCTGTCCCAACTTTGATGAGGTTTTCCGATGTGTTAGCATGTTATTTGAAATAATTTCTACCTCCTTATAACTCCCTAATTGTGGGATGCTATATATAATTGATGACTTCTATGTTTTATGTGTGTTCGTTGAGTGAAACATTTTGTCAAACACTTTATGTGAAATGGATGTAACATTCATTTAAGTGTATTTTCTGATGTATTTCGGCCCATATTTATTCTTGTAATACACAAGGAAAACACATGCAATGATAACCAAATAAATCAGAAACCAATAGCTATTAAAAACCATAAGATAGTACCTCAAAGCCTTGCTTTATTTAATATGCATTTGGCTATCCAACATACAATGATTTCCAGATCTGAAATGTATTTGCTACAACTGGTATATGGCTAGAAAATACATACAAAACACAGCCAAGGGAAAGCAAAAAATCTCCCAATAGAAACCCTCTAACAACTGCTCCAAAAATATGTAATTTCTTCGATGAAGGATGGCCCCAATGGAAATATATGCACTCTACTTGATATGAATTCTCCTTGGCTTAATATGAGGCTTGATCCACCAATGAAATGGCCAATAACCTCACAAATAATTTTCCCAATAGGTGTAGAACCCAACCGCACATCAATATGCAAGATCTGATGCAAATAGAAGAAACCCTTGACTAAGGGTGCACCCTTCTTGCCCAGTAATTAACCCTACCATAAGAAAATCGTGCCTAATGATATTGACACTCTTACCTAATATGATTCACCTTTCCAAGGATAAATGTACCCAATTTATGGCACAATCGATCTCTAAGACAAAACCCACAAAAATCCTCCATGTGCTAAGAGATACATCCTTTTTCATTGCATGAAGGAATCAATCCAACCACAAAAAAACTTGCATAAATCCTCCAACAGTGCACCCCTCCTCAAAGATAATAGATGAAGTAGATATGAACTAAATAGAATGACGAGTATGGAATCTTTCACCACCTTGGCCAAGCTTGGATCAGCAACAGAGGAATATTTCACCTCCTTGTTGATCTCTAGGGTTTGTTCACTTAAAACCCTCAAAACACTCAAGTTGCTAGAGCTCAAAGATACAAGTGAAATGATGATGAACATAATGAGAGAATATAAGCCTCTATCTCTCTTTTATACCCCTTTTCACCTTTTTCCCCTCAAGTGACTTTTAATTCATCTTTAATATTTTCTCATTAAATCACTTTATTAATTTAATGAACCTTTTTACTCCAAAAAGTGATCAATTTGCCTTTATGACTTCTTCGGTCACTAAAACCCATTTTTCACCATCATATCTTGTAGATATTTTCACCTCATTTCCAATGAGCTATTACACTATGGTATTTCTCCAAGAAACAAGCTCCAAATAGTACCTTAAGTGTAATTAATTAAAATATGCTCAATAATAACCCCAAAATACGGAAATCGTCAAAATGCCACAGAACCAAGAGTGAACTGTGCAGAAATGATCCTGATGATGAAATATGGTGAATGGGATAGCCCGGGCCCCATATAAATCCTCCAAATTTCCCGAGCTCATTGTTATCCACATTTTACTCCTCTGGTCAAGCTGACATAAACTCATAAGGTTGTCTCTAAATGCAAGGCAGGGGAATCCAAAAATGGGAACATTACACACAAATTGGTTAGAATGGTGGTATCTTATCTCTGAAGAGAGAGAGAGAGAGAGAGAGAGAGATTTTGGCTATGCTCACTTGAAAAAGATCACACAAGAGGTCGAAATAATGGCCTTTTAATATAAAGCAAGAACCCTAATCCTAGGAGGTGAAGCACCAAAAGGTGTTTTTGGGGCTCAAGGTGGTTAGTTGCTACATCAACTTCCTGGGGGCGCAACTTTCACATACAATATTTGTTTGGTGCACATAGTATCTCATTGGGAATATCTAACTTAGTACTACAATATTTTTTCATGGATGGGGTGCGTTAAACACTAACCCAAGCCCTTTAATTTCCCAAAAAACATCATTTAGGGCCTCAAAATGGCCTAAGATGTTTAGGACCTAGAAAATAATAAAAAATCATAACAAAACTGCCAAGATGGAGAACCATGTTGAGTCAGTGGAAGAGGTGGGTGGCCATCGATATCCACCTAGATCAATCCCCCCCCTTAGGAATCAATGGTCTCCATTGCGTCAAGTTCCCATAGGATATGGGGTAACTTTCGTTGAATCTGAATCTTGGTGAGCCATTTGCCTTGTTGAAGAAGCAATTTTTCTTTGGAAACCTGATAGAGTTGTATATTATGCTAGAAGGTGCCCTTCATCTTGGTGTCTATGATATGATCCAATATAGCTTGCTGAAGGCAATCATGATTGAGTTTTGTAGGGGCCAATTGCTCAACCACCTTTGAGGTGATAAATATGGTCGAAGCAACTTCACATTAAATACCGGATGCAATCCAAGGAAAGGAGGAATACTCAATTCAAAATAATTTTTCAACCACAACCTTTGTGATGATGTAAGGCCCATATCATAGTGGTTTGAGCTCCCTTTGGGGGCCCTTGAGGCACTCTTTCTGCAAATGCAACCATACCTTGTGAACAACTTGAAACTTGTGTGGAACCTAATGATGGTCACGTTGTCGCTTGTACTTGGCATTGGCCTTCTACAAGATATCATGAACATTTTGTTCGAGGTGTTGAATCTGATCAACAAATTTAGTTTCTTTATCTGCCTTGGTCTGAGTGTGGGAGGACTTTGTTAGTGAATATGGAATGCTCATTGGGGGTAATGGCTAGAACCCCAAGCAGACCTGAAAAGAGATGTGGCTAATAGAGTTGTGGAGGGATATGTTATAGTTATGTTGAACATATTGAAGGCTCTTATCCCATGTACATGGATGCTTGGAGTTGTAACTGCACAGGATATGCACAATCACCTTGTTGACCACTTTTGTTTTCCCATCTATTTGGGGGTGAAAGGCAATGAATTTGGTGAAATTGTTGTCCATCAAAGACCATAGGATGGACCAAAATGTATCGAGAAACTTATTGTACCTCTTTGAAATAATGGTCCATGGTGTGCCAAAATAAACCCAAACATTCTAAAAAAAGAGCCAAGCAATGGCCTTAGCTATGATACTCTTTTTACCTGGTGCTAAAATTACCATCTTAGAGAAATGATCGAAAACTACAAAAACACAATCATGACCATGTTGGGTGGAGGGAAAAACTGACATGATCCATGGAGACTGACTCCCAGGGCTTGTCTCGGGTAGGGAGAGGAGTGTACAACCCTTTCTTTTTGACGGATGCTTTAGCTATGACACATGTAGTGCACAACCAAATATATTGGTTGACATCTTGTTGAATCTTTAACCGGTAGAAATACTTTTGAAATATTGTGACTATCCTCTCCACATTAAATTTTCTTGCCACCCAACTGTAATGTGCCTCTCAAATTATCTTTTCATTATTTCTTGAAGGAACAAAAATATATCCCATATAGAACAAGAGTGCTTCCTAAAAGTGGAAGTATAGAACTTATTTTTCTGCACTCAATGTCTAAAAAGTAGCAGTGACTTCAATTATTGTTGTATAATTGTGGCCAACCTAAGGTCTCGTGTCCATAGGAGTTAAGAACTAGGTTTTCTCCAAAATTGGGGGCCGACTGAGGAAGTTTGCAACACTATTAGTGTTTCCCTTCTTGTACTTAATGTTTAAGTGGTCCAAATTGTTGCAGGTATATGGACCACTTTTGATGGTAGTCATTCTGTAACTTTCCTTATGTATACATGAATTGCAGAGGATTGTGATCAATTTGGATGATCATTTTCTTTTCCAGAATATAATACTTCCATTGTCGACATTTCTACACAATGGAGTACACTTCCTTTTCATAGGTGGGATATCTGAAAACAACATCAGATAGAATTTCATCGTGATATGCCATCAAATGTCCCTACTAAGTGAGGATTGCACCGATAGCATAGTTTCAATCTCAAATAGTTTTTGCAGGTCTAACAATGTGAAGATTGGTGTGGAGCAGAGGTAGTGTTTCAAATCCCGAAATGAATCTTTGTATGATTTAGACCAGGAAAACTTGGCTTTAGCTCCACCCTTGGTCATTTGACTTAAGGGCCAAGCAATATGAGAGAATATCAACATGAACCTATGGTAGAACTTGGCAAGGCCCAAGAAGCCACAAAGCTTTGTCAGAGTCATTGAGTTTAGAAAATCATGAATGACTTGGATCTTGGCTGGGTACACATGCACACCATGTTCATCCACGATGTTGAATTGTTTTCACGTCGAATGAGCATTTCTCTAGATTGGCGTATAACTTTTGTTTCCACAATGTGCTTAGGACCTGCTGAATGTGCTGCCCAGGTTTGACTACAGATGATGATGTCATCCAAATATATAAACACAAAATAGTTTGCGAATGACCATAAGATATCATCCATCATCCTCATGAATGTCCCTGGAGCATTAATCAAGCCAAAAGGCATGACCAACCACTCAAAAATGCCTTCTTTAGATTTGAAGGCTATCTTGCAAACATTAGTTGGTTCTACTAGAACTTTGTGGTAGCTTGAATTCAAATCAATATTACTGAATAGCTTGACAACCTTAAGTTGATCAAGAATATTTTCAATCTATGGGATTGGGTATCAGATCTTGATAGTGATTTTGTTCAAGGTTCTATAATCAATATAGAGTCACCATGTTCTCTCCTTCTTCTACATCAACACAATTGGGATCCCACATGTGAGGATCTCGTTTGAATGTGTCCCTTTCAGATGAGCTCATGAATTTGATGTTTTATTTCCCCATTCTCTAGAAGGGAGCATCTATATATTGGACCATTAGGTATGGGAGTACCAAAGATCAATTCAATGGGATGTTTGACCTGACAGTGTAGAGGCACCCCTCTAGGTGAGGCGAATATGTCTTTGTATTCCACCACCACCTTGTCCACCTGCTTCTACTGTGCAGAGAAAACTTGTGCTGAAATTGTTGTGGTCGTTGTTGGAACACATTTAAAATCATAAGCCTGAAGCTTCACCCTACCCTTTTTACTCTATCTTAGAGTCGGTTTACAAATGATAAATTAATTTCATTTCTTTTATCCTTAAGGTGTGCACGGGGTCCATCATCGATTAAGCTCCCCCGCTGATCAAACGATTCCTTTTTTCCTGAGTTTTTGGAGCTGGCTGATTATTAAAGGAAAAAGCCACGAGATACTACTTTGGAATTCTGTACTTTGGAGTTTCGTGCTTCGGGCGTTTCGCCATGTCGCAACTTCAAAGTCCTGATACCCGAAAGGTGTTCAAAAAATCCTAGTCACCATACACGTATACCTTTCTAAGATTTGACACATTATTATGGGTAGTGGCCTGGCGAAATTTTAATAAAGTTAATTTGTCGATGCATGAAACAGTAAATACCTAAAAGCTAAACCCCAATTGATAGTTAAATAATAACTTCACACATTTGGAGTTCGGATATTCTCCATTCATCACACTCTAGATTCACGAAGTCCAAACTCCCGAAGTACCTTAAACACTAAGCAGGGTTAATTAAATTTAAAGACAATTATCCAATGATCAACCACTTCATGATTTCGAGTTTTGGGAATCCTACCTCGAAGCTATCATCAAATATCCCAAAGTCTGAAAACCGGAAAAGAATTAAAGTAGATATGATTTATTAATGGGTTAAATACGATTATCTCGCGATTAACATTTCGCTAAATCACAGTTCGGGTAAATTCAAATTTTATTCATCTCACCTCCCAATCATGAACCACCAAATATTAATGGCATTAATAATGACTCTACGACAATGATTTCAAATAAGATCGCAGATCACCGCCTAGATCTTTTCGTTAAGGAAAATGAATGCATCGTCAGTAAAGGTATTCGTAAATCGATACACTTAAGGTGAATAAAGATATTGGATTTTGAATTCTAATTGCAATCTCATAGAACAACAAGTTTTAGCAAGCTAAGAAGTTTACGCATTTCCCTGTAATAGGTAACACAGTTTTGAGCTTGTAATATCATGGCGTCGTGAAAAATGGCTAAAGCAACTAGTGAGAGTGTGAACCTAAACACATACGTCCTCTCGGATACTTCACTGAGAGCTATAGATACCATGAAAACCTGGACGCAGGTATTTCATGTTCTGCAATACGAGTTGATAAACTGCCCAAAGGATTCGGGGGACGAGGTGACCGAAACCCATGTGACAAAGCTCAGGGATATAGCGCAATCAAAGCTGCACAAAATAGTCATGTGACCAAGGCTCGTGTCGTACAACGATATGATAGGCTGGGATCTAGAGAACGTGGACATTGCAACCAGGAGCATCTGCAATTGACAGAAAGTGGTTGTCGGGTCTTTCTGACCAGAGCATATACGGGTAATGTATAAATTATCCCCAGTTTTCAAATACAGTTACAATGCCACTTTCCTAATGGAGTTTGACAAAGTAGAATGCACGCAATATGGAAAGCACTACCCTGACTTGATCAAGGACTGGTGGGGACACCCTAAGAAATTCAGAGCAGACACCCATGGTATATATACCACAACAACATTAGACGCACATATGATCTATGTGTCTATGATGTTGTGTAGAATTTTCGGGAGGAAGGACTCTACTCATTTTTTGTTGCCATGGGTACCAATCGTGCATGAAGTAAAAGAAGGTTTTTCTTTCGACTGGGCCGATATGTTATCAGACAATTTGGCCAAGGAGATCATAGAGTATCAGTCATTGAAGGCCAAAGGGAAACCTGCCCCTTTCTTCATGTCAGCATACATTATGGTTGCCATTTGTTTTATGATGCCATTCCCTTTGATGAGCTGGAGCTGGACTCCGACCAACGCTGAGCCCATACATTTCTATCACTCCAAGATGTGGGAGGATAAAGAAAAATATTTCTTCTATGAAATATTCCACTATGTGGTGGTGCCAATGCATATCGCTCTCTATGGTTTCTTGCCTCTCGGGATTTCAGACAAGATCATGGACAACCTAGGGAAAATATTAGACTGGTATATTGAGGAACATTTTTCCTACATCATGGTTTTTGGGCGTTCAGTTCCCCCACATTCTTTACCAAAGTTTCTACCAGATTGGCTGGTGTTTTGAGAGGTATCATATGAAATTGTAACAAGGGAAATCAGTAAATAATTAAAAGCAGGGCAGAAAAAGGTATGGCCAACCTTCCCTCTCCAAGTCGGTATGTTTTCATTGTTATATTTTGGCCACTCAAAAGTGGAGGCCGCAACCTTAGAAGACATTAAGCTAGTTAATATTGTGTTCAAGAAGCATGATCCCCAGAAGATCGTGGAAAATCACCTGTCTTTGTACAATCTAAAGAAATATGAGCATGAAGCTTCCCCATAGGATGAAATATTCTGGGGAGTAAGGTCGTACCAGGAAGTGTTGAGCAGAGTCCGAACTCTGGCTCTAGATCAATTAGCCAAGTTCTACAGTTTCCAAAGACACATGAGAAATAGTTTTCCTAAAGTCTTACAGGGAGAAAACCAGACACCTCCATATACACAGGAAGTTGCAGCTCAGGGTTTGGAGACAGGGAGTTCCAGTGAACAGGATACTCAGGAAGACCCAAAGAAAACTGAAGTTTTGATACAGAAGGTGGATACTGCATTATCAAATCCACCAAGTGATAAAGGAAAGGCTCAATTTGAATCTCTGATAAAAAAGAGATAGGATACAACACCGTCCACACCAAATAAACCAGCTACCGACACAACAGGGAAACAACCATCCACTGAGATAGGTATCCCTATTATGTCTTTAACACCTTTATAGTCAAGCCAGGGGAATCCAAATGCCGAAGTCGTATTTATAGAGGACCTTACTCTGAATATTTCTTCTCAAGAAAGGCCTCTTTCTGACTTCTTTTTTAGCAAGAAGAGGAGGGATATAGTTAAAAGGGAAACGCATCAAAAGGATGGTGCAATAGTAAAAAGGTAGAGGATGTTGTATGATGGACAAGGCTTGGATGATGCAGATTTTGCTAGGGAAATGGCAGGCTCATTAGGTGCCTTTGCCACGACCAATCAATACTCAGTAGAAAATCTAGTAGAGCAACTAAAATAGAGAGATCAGTTGGTAAGGAAGTTGCAAAGCCAGATGAAAACCACATAATGAGAGGTAAGAACACAGATGAATAAGGATTTTGAACAGGTCAGAGCTAGTGACAGAAAACATATTCAACAACTCAAAACTAGCGTTGATGAACTGCATAAAAATTCACAGTCTAATAGAGAAATGGCTATTCAACATGGAGAATTGATCAAAAAACTTCGTGCCAATATAGATTTAGCTGAAGTTACAACAGTGGATATGGAAGCCTTCCAAGCTCAGGCATTGGAGGTACACGAAAGGATGGAATTAGCCTAGTAAGATCTGTTTACGAAAGTGGAAGCCGTTCAAAGTTTCTATCGGGTGACAAACCTTTCTCTAAATAAAATTTACATTAAAGAGAGAGAATCCACTATTGCGCGGGCTAAGTTTCACGAGGCCATTTTAATAGCAGCAAAATATGATGTAGCATAGGTCCCTCAATTGTCTCTTTCTGAGCAAACCCGAGGTGAGATAATCTTGAATGCATGGGAGACGAATCTAGCTGAAAGTAAAATATTAGCCAAGGAAGTAAATAAAGCTTGTGAATAAGCGTTGTCTTCACTTGACAAAGGGTTACTTGACGTTGAAAGAGATAGTATCTATGATTCCCTGGGGCAGATTGACATAGCGAAAAATAAAGATAATTCTAAGACAAGCATAGAGGAAGCCTGTATGACCATCTAGCAATTGAAACAAATCGACCTTATCCATATTAACAAATGTATAGTAATTCCTAGTCTAGAGATATAGGCTACATCTTTGGAAGCAAGGAAAATATAGGATAGGTTGCCTCATATAGAAAATAAGCTATATATTTTCGAGGTAAATGAACCAACATGACCTTCTGGGTTGGTAGTCCAGTTAGTAAGGAGATGCATCTAGTGTGTCGAACACAAAAAATCCAACACATTTGGAAATAAGTGAGACACCTTGTGCATATTACTCATCATGATTAGATGTCAATGGTCTCCAAGATGGAGGATATGGAAAAGAAACGTCTCTACAGGAAGGTGAAGAGACAGAGGAGATGTAAATGGAACCTTTCAATTTTTGCATATTGTAATATTTAATACACTTTATGAGAAGTCCAACCATTTTAGGTTGAGACCATTTTGTATAAATACATAAATTAAAGACTTATTTCAGGCTTCTTCTTGCCGATTGTAATAGAGAAGACTCTCCTTATAGAGTATTAATACAAGTGCAGACAAAGATTCCAAGTTTTGTTCAAATCTGGGTTATGTGTTTCTTTTTCTTCCATTGCTCACTTTCTTTATGTATTCATGAATAAATGTTGATTCCAATTTAGTACTACAAATAATGAAATCTTATTGTACCAGTAATTTATTCAGTAAGTAGTTTTTCCTCTGTATTTACCGTGAGTAATACAAGACCTGCTTGCTGTGTGGATTGTCGTAGTTTTATGCTTTATTCAAGGTTATACTAATCTAGTTTCTTCTACTGAAACAAGGTGAGACTCTTTTGTAATTGATGCCCTTCTTTGTTTCACAATTTTGTTATTTTCCTTCACTTCAATTATTATTTCGATTTTGACTCAGATACGAAATACGACCTCTATGCTGCTACGAGTTTAATTTCATTAAGGAATTTTTCTCATATAACTGAGGTAGGAAAATAATTTTAAAACACACTCTTAAACCAATTCCCTGATGCCTAACATTATCCTTTGAGCCTTAAGTTTAATCTCAGGACTAACATCTTTTTGGCACCGTTGTCGGGGATCGAAGAAACAAAGTTATTTTTCCCTGCGAAAACGACAAAGTAACATTCTATCTTTGATAGTGAACAAAGATCGGATACTATTTTAAGGCTATTTGTTTTATCTTTCACTAAGAGACTCCACCACAAATAAACTAGCATTATTTTGAAGGAATACCAGAAAAAACCCAAACGAGCATTAAACCACCCCCGTGTCCAATCCTGAAAGGTTGTTGAAACCAAAAGGATACCTCAAGTTGACTATTGCATCGATAGGTAATAAGTACCAATTAAAAGCCACACAAATTAACACTAAGGTTCAGGTTGAAGAGTTGACTCTCGAAAAAGATTTTAAACATACACCCTCTGCTGAGGAAGTTGTACCTGAAATAAAGATCGAGATCGAACCCTCTAATACTCCTAATTGTCTTAATGAAGAAATATCTCATATATCTGCTGTTGTTAGCTTGGTGTCTACCACATCCTCACCAGAAGTAAAGGTTTCAGTGATCCAAAATCTCGAAGAACATATTCTATACCATGATTCGTCTCTTGTCGATTCCCCTATTTACACATCTTGTAAGTCTGAGGAAGTCAACCCACGTTTTCCTTTCCTTCCTCCCCTAGACTTTGTATCACCTGACGACCACCTCCCAGATTTCCCTTTTCCACATCCTGAGGAAGTCAAAATATCACCACTTCAGTCCATAGAAATTTTTGAAAACCCTCTTTTTGACTCTCGAAGCTCATCCCCTAGATTTTCAATGGTCGTTGTTGGAGGTGGCCATGGAGGTGGCGCTAGAGGAGGGGGTGGTTCTGGAGGCTGGGGTGGTCAAGGACCACCTCCACCCCCCAGGATTTTCTCTAAAGTAGATTCCATATATGCCCCTTTAGTCCTTCCTCCCGTCCTTCATGATCTAACTGAAAATTACATGAAGAATTTGCCAAAGTTTACAGGGGAAGGAGATTTAACGAAGACATAGCACATAAATTTTTTCGATCAATTCGTTGATATCCTCGGTATTTAACATGAAGAAATTTAATCTAGGCTCTTAGTGAAAAATTTTGAGGGGCAAGTGAGAATCTGGTTTAGAGGACTCCCGGTAGGATCCCTAAGGTCTTATGATGAGTTAGAAAACGTTTTTTTAAGACAGTGGGGAGAAAAGAAACATCACGTGTACTATTTGACAAAATTTGGGGATCTAAGGAAAAAGAATTTAGAGACGGTCCTAGAATTCACCTAGAGGTTTAAAAAACTCTATCATAAAATCCCAACAGAAGTTAAACCCTCTCAACCCGCAACTAAAGTGACTATCGTAGGGGATTTTGAACCCGACTTTTCCCTACTTTTAAGGGAAAGAATATCTTCTACCATCACGAGAACGCAAGACGACGCTATATAAATAGAGTCGAACATGATGGCATCGGGTAAACTAAAAGCTAAAGTTGATACATGAACCAAGGAACCTAGACGCTTCAGAGAGAAAGCAGGATCCTCAGGATCCGAAAAATCCGCGGAAGAAAAAATGGACAATATGGCTAAGATAATTAAAGATTTGTCAAATAAAATATCTAGAATGGAACTAGACCAAGCCAAACCTGATCCATTTGCTAGGAAATATTTCAGGAGAAATCCCAATTCTCAGACACAGCAAAAACAAATAAAAAATGAAGATCAAAAAATTCAGGCTCCGTTTAAGTCAATTTTTTTTTATAGGAGATAATATACATGATTACGAAGGGTTAGAAGAGGATGTAAATAACTTTGGTGATGAAGACCAGGAACCTCACCTAACTAGATAGGACTATGAAAAAACTCCAGAACAGGAGTAACGAGGAAAGTATAAACAACCTGGGAGAATCTGCATATCAAGGAATCACCGATTCCATAATGGATGAGCTTCAACAGAAGTATACTTTGAGGCCTAGAGAAACAAGTACCACAAGTGCTCCACTGAAAAAGATCCTATTGAGAAACAAATCAAATGAGGCAGTTGTAACTAAACAAACAATGGAAAAACAAGCTGCCCAAACTAAACAAATAGTTGAAAAACAAGCTGCCCAAGGTAAAAAAGTTGAAACCAAAGCAACACAAACCAAGAAAGCAAAAAATGTAGAAACACAAACTTCAACTAGGCAATACAAAAAAAAGTGGGAGGTTTTAGTTTAAAAAATAAGATAAAGATCCCCATGCCCCTGGTTGAGCTTGCTAAGAATCCGATTTATAAAAAACAGATCGCTAACATGATTAAGTTCTTAGATGCATAATGTTATGCAGATGTAATAAATTTACAAGATGAAAATCCTATGATTATGTTTGATCCGCATATTGAAAATTCTAAGGATCATGTAGCTCCTTTCTATATTACATTACCTATGCATGATCATTTACTTCATAATTGCATGTTAGATTATGGGGCCTCTCACAACTTAATGCCTAAAGTTATCATGGAAAATTTGGGCCTTGAGATCACCAGACCTTATCGGGATTTATATTCTTTTGATTCTAGAAAAGTTAAATTTTTTGGCATGATCAAAGATCTAGTATTAAACCTTGCATAAGTTCCGGTAAAATCATCCTTATGGATGTAGTTGTTTTTGACGTACCTGCCAAGTATGGCATGCTTTTATCTAGGTCCTAGGGTGAAAAACTCAAAGGATCACTTAAGCTGGAGACATACGCAACTATCTCGATTTTTGGTGGAAAATTTACTCGATTGTATAGAGAGACTAGACTGGCATATACTATAAGTGACGCTCAAAACCCAAAGAATTATCTAGTGCATGTCATTGATCAGGATCTACGAAACTGTATTTTATCTTTAGATGATGATGTTGATGACTGTATAGAATAAGAAAATAAAAAATTAGAAATAACATAGAAAAATGTACATGCTCGAAAAGGAGTTTGGAAAATGTTTTTCGATGGTGCTTCGTCCCGTGAAGGGGAAGGAGAAGGGGTGTTATTTTTTGCACTCGGAGAAGAATATGTCATTCCCTTTTCATACAGAATACAATGGGAAATCAATTATACAAATAATATCTTTGAGTACGAGGCTCTAGTTTTAGGATTGGAGGTTGCTAGGAAACTAAAAATTGAAGTTAAACCCTCTCAACCTGCAACTAAAGTGACTTTCGTAGGGGATTTTG
The DNA here is from genome assembly GCA_032191745.1 of Picea mariana. Lineage (NCBI taxonomy): Eukaryota > Viridiplantae > Streptophyta > Pinopsida > Pinales > Pinaceae > Picea > Picea mariana. Next base: position 6,166 of record JASDQU010188842.1, on the reverse strand, counting down.
AGCCCGACTTTGCCCTACTTTTAAGGGAAAGAATATATTCTACCCTCATGGGAATGCAGGATGATGCTATATAAATAGATTCGAACATGATGGCATCGGGTAAACTAAAATCCAAAGTTGATACATGAACCAAGGAACCTAGATGCTTCAGAGAGAAAGCAGGATCCTCGGGATCTGGAAAATCCGCGAAAGAAAAAAATGGACGATATGGCTAAGACTATTAAATATTTGTCAAATAAAATCTCTAGAATGGAACTAGACCAAGCCAAACCTGATACATTTGCTAGGAAATATTTCAGGAGAAATCCCAATTCTCAGACACAACAAAAACAAATAAAAAATGAAGATAAAAAAATTTAGGCTTCGTTTAAGTCATAAAATTTTATAGGAGATGATATACATGATTACGAAGGGTTAGAAGAGGATGTAAATAACTTTGGTGATGAAGACCAGGAACCTCACCTAACTAGACAGGACTATGAAAAATCTCCAGAACAAGAGTAACAAGGAAAGTATAAACAACCTGGAGAATCTACATATCAAGGAATCGTCGATTCCATAATGGCCGAGCTTCAACATAAGTATACTTTGAGGCCCAGAGAAACAAGTACCACAAGTGCTCCACCGAAAAAGATCCTATTGAGAAACAAATCAAATGAGGCAGTTGTAACTAAACAAACAATGGAAAAACAAGTTGCCCAAACTAAACAAATAGTTGAAAAACAAGCTGCCCAAGGTAAAAAAGTTGAAACCAAAGCAACACAAACCAAGAAAGCAAAAAATGTAGAAACACAAACTTCAACTAGGGAATACAAAAAAACAGTGGGAGGTTTTAGTTTAGAAAATAAAATAAATAAAATTAAGATCCCCATGCCCTTGGTTGAGCTTGCTAAGAATCTGATTTATAAAAAATTGATCGCTAAGATGATTAAGTTCTCAGATGCATAATGTTATGCAGATGTAATAAATTTACAAGATGAAAATCCTACGATTATGTTTGGTCCACATATTGAAAATTCTAAGGATCATGTAGCTCCTTTCTATATTACATTAACTGTGCATGATCATTTACTTCATAATTGCATGTTAGATTATGGGGCCTCTCACAACTTAATGCCTAAAGTTATCATGGAAAAGTTGGGCCTTGAGATCACCAGACCTTATCGAGATTTATATTCTTTTTATTCTAGAAAAGTTAAATTTCTTGGCATGATCAAAGATCTAGTATTAAACCTTGCACAAGTTCCGGTAAAATCATCATTATGGATGTAGTTGTTTTTGACGTACCTGCCAAGTATGGCACGCTTTTATCTAGGTCCTGGGGTGCAAAACTCAGAGGATCACTTAAACTGGAGACATACGCAACTATCTCAATTTTTGGTGGAAAATTTACTCGATTGTATAGAGAGACTAGACTGGCATATACTCTAAGTGACGCTCAAAACCCAAATAATTATCTAGTCTATGTCACTGATTAGGATCTAGGAAACTGTATTTTATCTTTAGACGATGATTTTGATGACTGTATAGAATAAGAAAATAAAAAATTAGAAAAAACATAGAAAAATGTACATACTCAAAAAGGAGTTTGGAAAATGTTTTTTGATGGTGCTTCATCCTGTGAAGGGGAAGGAGAAGGGGTGTTATTTGTTGCACTCGAAGAAGAATATGTCATTCCCTTTTCATATAGACTACAATGGGAAATTGATTATACAAATAATATTTTTGAGTATGAGGCTCTAGTTTTAGGATTGGAGGCTACTAGGAAACTAAAAATTGAAAATCTAATAGTTTATGGTGATGAAGAACTTATCGTAAAGCAAATAAAGCAGCAATATCAGGATAAACATATGAGACTAAGGTCATACAGAAATTGTGCCTGGGACCTAATCGAGAATTTTTTCTCATCTTTCAACATTGATCACATCCTGAGAATTGAAAATCAACCGGAAAATTCCTTGGCCAAAGAAGCTGTGACGTTTGTGCCTCCTACTGTCCTAAAGCTAAAGTATCATATAGAAATGAGACACAGACTGTCAATCCCAAATAATGTGCAACACTGGTAGGGTTTTGAAGACGATGAGCAGATTAAACAATTTTTAGAAATGGTTGATGAATTCTCCGAGACTCATATAGACCAAGAAAACTAGAACGATCCTATCTGGATCATGCAATAAGATGAAGATTCTAAAAAGTTCCAAGATAAGATTGCAAATCATCCGATTCTAGTACTTAAGAATAATCAGATACCTAGAGGTCTAATACCATTCAAAATATTGTTTGACAAAGACGACATACCCTTGAAGTCTACCCTACGACCTCAACCTGAGGAAGTGGAAGACTGTGACATAGGGACTAAAGAAGAACCTAAGATATTCAAACTATCTAAATACCTTCTAGCTTAGGTAAAAAGTAAATATGTTGAATTGGTTAAAAAATATAAAGATGTCTTTTCTTGGTCATATGATGATTTGAAGACTTATGATACCTCTGTGATTGAACATAAGATTCCTTTGAAGCATGGTATCAAACCTTTTTGATAGAAGTTGAGACAGATAAACCCTATTCTCTTACATGTAATAGAAAGAGAGGTCAAGAAGCTTCTTGACACAAAGATCATTGTTCTGCTTAGATATTCTGAATGGGTAGCAAATCCGGTACTTGTCAGGAAGAAAAATGGAGAAATCAGGCTTTGCATGTACTTCAAAAAATTTAATTGGTCATCATTGAAAGATAACTACCCACTTCCAAAAATGGATCATGTCTTGGAAAAAGTAGAGGGATCTAACAGAATGTCGATGATTGAAAACTTCTCAGGTTATAACCAAATTGTCGTTCACAAAGATGATAAAGAAAAAAATTACCTTCACTACTCTGTGGGGAAATTTCATGTATGATAAAATGCCATTTGGTTTAATGAACGCAGGTGCCACTTTCCAAAGAGCAATGGATATAGCATTCATCGGTGAGAGAGATAAGTTTTTCGTTATTTACTTAGATGATCTAACAATCTTCTCGAATTCTGATGCAGAACATCTGGTCCATCTCAAACAAACCTTTGAGAAATGCAGGAAATTTGGTTTGTCTCTTAACCCTAAAAAGTCCCATTTTTCTATGCAAGAAGGCAAACTTCCGGGTCATATAGTTTCGAAAGATGGAATTAAGGTCGATCCCAAACAAATCGAGGCTATTGATACCATAAACATTCCTAGAAATAAAAAATAAATCTAGTCCTTTTTAGGGAAAATAATTTTTTTATCCCTAACTTTGTTGAAATTGCCAAATTGATCACATATATGCTGAAGAAAGATAGTGAAATCAAATGGACTTCTGAGGCTAAAGAGTCGTTTGAATGAGTTCAAAAAATCTATAAGCGAAGCTCCAATATTGGCTAGTCCTGACTATACTAAAGAATTCCAAATCTTCTCTTTCGCATCTGAGCATACTATCGCAGCTGTACTCTTGCAAAAGAGCGAAGAAGGTTTCGAACAACTGATAGCTTTTTTCAGCAAAAGTCTCAGAGACGCCGAAACCAGATATGACATACTGGAAAAGAAAGCCTACATGATGCCGAAAGATCTCAAAGATTTCAGAACATATGTACTGCACTCCAGAATAATCGCCTACGTGCCAATAAGCTCTATCAAAGATATATTGGTACAACCAGACAGTGACGATAGGAGACGTCAATGGTTAGCCAAAATCAAGAGTTCGGTCTAGAGGTTAAACTGACCAAGCTGGTTAAAGATCAAGGCTTGGAAAAATTATTAGCATAGTCGAATTTCAGAGCACTTGGGATAAACCACATGGAATCGCATGAGTCTATTTCATACCTAGGAGAGCTTGATGACCAAAACCCCGCAGTTCATATCGAAGAGAAATATTCTTCCTTCGATAGGTACCACGATATCGTTGCATATCTCCTCACTCTTCAGTGCCCGAGTGATATGACTCCATCAAAGGCCCGAACATTAAAACTAGATGCAGTTAGGTATTGTATTATTGAAGGACAATTGTACTGGAAAGACCCCCTAGGCTTCTTGCTACGTTGCCTAACCGAACCTGAAACATAGGATGTCACAAATGAATTTCACAAGGGAGTATGTGGAGGAAATCACTCCTGGAGGGCCATGGCCTTCAAGATCCTAAGAGTTGGATATTATTGGCCAAAGCTATTTACCGATGTGAATGCCAAATTCAGAGCCTGCAACCCTTTCCAACTATTCTCTGGCAAGCAAAATCTCCCTGCACTGCCTTTGGTCCCAGTCAAGACAAAGGCTCCTTTCCAACAATGGAGCCTAGATTTCATCGGAGGAATCCACCCATAGTAAAGCGCCCAACATAAATGGATTCTGACTACTATTGATTATTTCAAAAAATGGGCGGAATTCATTCCAACTCGGAATGCCACAAATTTGGTGGTTATAAACTTTTTGGAGGAAAATATCCTATCCAGGTTTGTGTTGGATATATGTTATATTCTTTGCATATGTGTGTGTGTGGGCGTGTTAGGTTCGACAATTGAATTTGACGATCCCTCTAGTAGTGCTCTATGTGTCGTGTGTGTCGGGCGCTTCCTAGGGGTTTCCCATGGGGGGCCAGGTATGGCCCTCCCTGGCTACGTGCAACGCTCGGGGCAATGCCCCAAAATGTTGTTTTTGGGCATTTTTTGCTATTTTTAACAGATTTTGCTATTTTTAGCAGTTTTCTAAATTAATCTCGGATTAAGGGATTAGGGTTTTAGTATCTACGGAATACCTAAAAACATTGTATATTTTGTATGGTGAATGGTGAAATTTGATATAATGAAAATAAGAAAGGTTTTCCCCAGTTGAGGGTTTTCGGTATAAATCTTGGTGTACTATGTGTAGGAGCCATTGATTGATTTTTTTTTTTCTTAAGAATCTATATGCATTGCTTTACTTCACAGGTTTAAAACTTGCATGTGGTATCAGAGCTCGTTTTTGGCTTCAGAGGGACGCCTTTGTTGCTGAGGGTTTGTCTCGGTCTTGATAGATCAAGTTTATCTTGGGTCTATGATAAACTTGGGTTTAGTGGGAGCTTTTGCAGTGGAGATTCGAGTGTAGAAAGAGGAATGGCGAACTCTTCTAGAATCGAGATAGAGAATTTCAACAGTTAAAAAATTGAGCTATGGAAGCTCAAGATGAAAGACCTTCTTGTAGACAAAGAACAATGGATCATTGTGGATCCTGGTACACAACCTACTTGTATGCAGCCTACTAGCACACAATCGACTGGTACACAACCTAATAGTACACAAACTACTAGTACACCACCTATTGGTATGCCAAAGGAATATTGGGAGAAGTTGGACAGAAGAGCAAGGAGCACTATTCGACTCTGCATGGTAGATTCAGTGTTGTTGAATGTCTTGGGATAATCTACAGCCAAGGAACTATGGGATAAGTTAGGGAATTTGTATCAATCGAAGTCCCTGGTAAACAAGTTGTTTCTTTGAAAGAAGTTGTATCATCTTAGGATGGAAGATGGAGATTCTGTGATAGAACATCTAAATGCCTTTAATATTATGGTAAGTCAACTTGTCTATGTTAATATTATGATTGCATAAGAAGATAAGTGTATTACTTTGCTATGTTCTTTTCCAGAATCTTGGGATAATCTAGTTGTAGCAATTGGTAGTACCACTCAATCTACATTGAAGTATGAGGATGTAGTTTCATCCTTGTTATTTGAAGAGATGAGGCGGAAAAGCATGGATGGTGATAACATAGATGCTTTATTTGTAAGAGGACATACCCAAGACAGGAATCCTGGTAAGGCTTTTCGGGGGGGACCTAAATCTATAGGTAGATCTAAGTCTCCAAGAAAATCTTTGAGGAAATGTTGGAAGTGTGGTAAAACAGGGCATTATAAGAAAGATTGCAAGTCTAAGAAGGTTGATAAACCAAAGGGATCTGATAGTACCTCTTCCCCAGAAGAGAAAACCTCCAATGAAGAAGGAGGTGATGTTTACCTGGCATCTACAGGTACACATGCAGACCGTGATATATGATTGATCGACTTAGGTGCATCATACCCTATGACTCCTCATAGGGAGTGGTTCTCTGAATATGAAAAATATGATGGTGGTGATGTATTCCTAGGAGATGACTCGACGACCAAAATCTTGGGACGTGGAAGGGTT
>JASDQU010188841.1:0-17384 GCA_032191745.1 Picea mariana | reverse complement strand
CAAGGCCCCGCAAATGTCTTTTTGCATTTTATTTAGTATGGTTCGTGTAGTTATTAATTCTTACCAACTTCAAGCCTTAAACAGAAGTTTCCCTCAACATTTTCATCGATTTCAGGTGTCTGCTCTACCCGAAACCTCATTGACGTGTATTGCTCAAATAAAATTAAGTTATCAGTTCTCATTTCATGCTTAATAGCTTTATCAAGCTGATTTAAGGGTGGCCATTTTGTGGGAAGTGATTCTTCGAACTATCTGGTTTGCTGCTGCTATTTTTAAAAGGGTGTTCCTTCAGATATTTAGACTAAGACTGTATTGTCCATTTATGATCCAGTTAAAGGGTATTGCCTAAAGCTATTGCTTGTGATATATGAGATTATTTGCTTGGGTAACATAAGGGTGCTACCTTCTGTATATTTTCAGATACTGTATCAATCATGTTGGGTCAAACTGAACGTGTTTTGTTTGTAGTTTAAGCGTGGATGAAGTTAACATTCTGGGTCTTTGGCCCTTAGGCCCAGATTTCGAACTAAGATGCTCTGATACCATATGTAATGCCCATATACTTCTAAACATCATTAAGTTTCATAAACATTTTATTGAGTAAACTGAAACAACAACTTCCTAGCATAATATTGATTTTCATGACAACAACTTTAGTAACTCAGATTTATCAATAAATACTGATTTCATGGCAGAAAGAAATAAATTCGTAACTTAACAAAGTACTTGGTTCTGATGCTAATTTCTGTTGTCTTTGTGCCTTGCTTCTGCCTTCCTGCTACCTGCTCCTCAGATCAATCCTGCCACAAACAGGAAAATAACTACCCAAAACTACTGTCCTCCCTGCCAACTAGGAAAAATACCTAGCTCCAGGATATCTACGGATATCCTGGCCCTCCATGCCCAAAACCTCCAGCAACTCAGTGCCTCCCCTAATCAAAAGCCCCAGTCCACAAAATACAATAGTGCACAGAAAATCGTTGCTCACAGCAAAACACAACTGTCCAGAGGCTCTCTGCTCATGGAAAAACACAACTGTCCAGAGGCTCTCTACTCACGGCAAAACACACTAGTGCAGAACTCTCCGCTCACTGAAGAATACAATATTTCTCCGCCAATACAGCCGGCTCAGCAATTCCAGTTCACTGCATCCATCCCCTCCCCCGTCGAATGGTGCTCACATCCCCCTCTTCCCGTCCCTTATTCCTCCCTGCCGACTCACGCATTTACTTAACAACCACCCCCGTCCTCCGTCCTTCGTCCCTTCATTAATATTTTTATCATCTTGGGATTTCTGGGTTCCTCACCCTACATACGCCACCCTCTACTGCATACGCAATTCCTGTTATATCATTTTTTTTTTTTTATCTCATAAATTTATGTCACAGGTCATTAAATGTGATCTTTAGTTAGATTATTATTACTTAGTTAATCCTCAATTATTCCTTTAATTAAATCTTACTTAATAATCTTTAATCATTTATTCAATTAGGGTCATTACAAAAAGATAGATCTTACACTTGCTTGGGTAAAGATCATGGGTCTCCTAGTTGAGTTCTAAATGTATAAGGTTTTCAAGGGGATCAATAATTCATTGGGATGATTCTTTCAGGACAATATGAGTTTTTAATACTTTAGGAATATGTCCATTGCACATAGTTTGGTGGGTTTAGACCTATAAAGGGAAGTTCTAGCACCAGACATAGCTTTGTAGAAAGGAAATTTATCCTTCACATAGGTTCTAGACTATTATGGTGTTAATTTAAAATGTGTACGATGTCATTTTTATGAACAATTGGCGTGAGATTACGAATTTACATTACATAGGAAAGGCTGGGATAAGGATAGAAAATCAGTGGATGAGGACAAAAGGGAGGGTTTTGCTTCCCATTAAGGTGTAGATGATATTGGTGTCTCTCCAAATTTTCAAGGCTAGATATTGATATTACCCTTGGTTTGGTATGCAACATGAGTTATTGAACAAATAGGGGTCTCCTATTTTTCCAGAGGGGATGATTTATTTAAAGGAGAATGCAAACCCATTGGAGGAAGTTGTTTGGATCATGCTACATAGACTAAGAGTTCTTAGTTGACTCTAGGACATTGGGTGCTTAAGGGAAACACGCCTTTAAAAGATTTAGTCAAGTCATGTAGTTTCTCACATGTTATTAAGGGTTATTGTGTTGGGTTTGGGACTATTAATGGGTTGTTTGAGGGTATTTCTGGAGAGGATGGTAATACTAGGACATATTGTGAAAGAAGGGGTGCTCCTTCTCATATTGTTATTGGTAGCATAGGCATTGAGTTGGGTCTTATTGGTTTCAAGTGTCCTTACCATATTCTAGTTGTTAGTTATAAGCCTATTTCCTTTCTCTCCCTACGTGAAGGTGAAAGTATCACTGAAGGACATACCTTCTATTTTGTGTGGCCTAGAAAAGATGGTGTATATGACGTAAGTTGGAGGTTTGTATTTAGTGGATGAAAAAGGGAAAAAAGCTTCTAGGAGGGTATAGTTCCTTGTTTTTCTTTGACTTTATTTGACTTATATGTTATTATTATTTGAGGGGATTATAGTTACAAGAATGACTCGATTGGATGAAAGACACACTATGAATGATGTGATGTAGAATTCTGATTAATCAAGGTTTGATAATTTCTTGAATTGTACATATATATTTTATGGTTTGTGCTTTGATATCCTTGTGATGTTATCAAATATTGAAAATGAACACATGGTTACTTGATGAAATCTATTATGCTATATGACACTACTAATGGGTTTTCAATTGTGATATGAAGAACCCCATGTGCATATGGAATCTAGATTGAGTCGATATATGTGGACCTAGGATGGGGTCAGGTTATGTTTAATTTTCATGTATATTAGATTTCCTATTGCTTATTCACAATTATTAGATAGTGCTACTTGATATGTTTGTATCTATATGTGTGCAAAGATAGGAAATTTCTTTCCAAATAATCTTACACATGGGAAAAGTGTTGTATGAAAAGTTATGATATGATGAGTACCATTAAGGAGAGGAGGTGTAGGTTTCATGTTCTTTCCTATTAGCTTCCCTACCATGTAATAAGTTGAATAATATATGCTTTGTTTTTCTGTATGGAGGTTACACATTGTCGTAATGGTAGGCTTCATATTCGGTCACTTACAAGGTCTTGTTGAGGGGCTTGCAATAAGGTGCCAATACTTATTCCTTAGTGACCATTATTTTATCACCAATGGTGAATGAGTTGGCATAGTCATGTACCAACCTTGACACCATCAACCACCATTGAAAAATTATACTTGAAGGATATGCATGAATATGACACCCTTGGTAAATAATGTTGGGTAGTACTTTATGGGTATGTAGGGGCATGTCACCCTTCATATCATGCACTTGAAGAGTTATAGATGTTATGCCTAGATCTTGTTTCAGGGTACTTGAATATTTGTAGTGATCATGTTCAGCTCTTGGTACCAAATACTTGAAGGATCTAAGCTAAATTGGTCTCACCCTTGCTATTAAATTGAATTTGGTTTATGTATAATTTGGAGAAAAGTGTCCTTTGGCATATGTATTTTATTTTATCATAGGAAATTGAATTAAATTGCATAAGAGGTTTGATTGATCGTATAGACTTATGCATATAATAAAACCTAAATATAGATTCTTGTGGTTATTTGATAAGGAGAAGAAGGATTTCCCTTAGGTCACTTGGAATAAAATTATTCTTCCTAAAGGATTTAATGAATGAGGATTAAAACAAATGCATTCTTTTGCAAAATCACTAACAACTAAATATTTCTAGAGGATCATTAAGGGGAAGGGTATTTGGTGGAAGATGGTGTGAGAAAAACATATAAATCTTGTTCCTATCGAGGATTGGATCAGACCTCTAACCAAATATTTTCATAATTCTTTTGTTATTTGGAAGGTTACGGTGTTGTCCATTCCCCTATTTGGGAATTGGTTGGTATGGAGGGTTGGGACTAGAAATAGATTCAAGTTGGGGTAAGATCCATGGCTTGGTTGTGGAGAATGTTTTAGAATACCAATGAATATTGTTTCTTCTCTAAGGGATATACGCCTTTTTAACTTATATCAAGTGGATCATCTAGAAATTTCTTCAATTTGGAGATATGAATGTATTTCCTCAAATAGATTATGGTTCACTGGTGATGAAGGTATGATTTGGGAATGTTATACAACTACATTGGGAGCAAGTCATGTCAATATCAAATATTGAGAGGGTGAACTGGTTTGGTTTAGGAATCATGTCATATGGGTGTATTCTTCAAAGTTGGATTAAAAATTCCTTTTGGTGGAATAAGCATTGGAGGGCTTGGAGTAGTGGTTCAAAGTAGTATGGAAGTTCAAGAGCCCTCTAAAAGAAATAATTTTTATGTGGAGGGCCCATAGGAACAATGTTACTACTTGGGATTAAATGAAAAAATGTAGTTGGTAGGGTCTTGGTAGTTTTCCTCATTGTAAGGTTTGTGAAGAATTCCTTCCTCATATGTTCATTGCTTCTTCTTATGCTCATTTAATCTAAAAGACAATTGGAGTTTTAACTAATATTGGAAATGTATACGCAGGTCAAGCTATGGATGCATGTATTAAAGTGTTGTGTGTAAATTCTAATATTAAATCGTTCAAATCTCTCTCTGTCTCTCTCTCTCGTCATTTTTGGGGGAATTTAGTTATCTATATATTAGGTTTGTTTGAAGACAAGTTATCTCCTCACATTGAATTTTCATATTAGAGTTTGATTATTTGTAGGAGATTTAAGCAGTAAGGGATGGGAAACCTCCAAGGGTTGTGGTTTTTGAATCCATTTATAAATATGGGGCTTGGGATTTCTTTGTTGGTACTTCTCAAGGTGATCCACTAGTTAGTGGAGCTTGTGGGGTAATTTTTTTATCTAATTCACATTTTTATAAATTCAAGGTAAGCTTAGGCAGGAGTAAAAAAAAATGGTTGAGATCATGGGAAATAATAATTATGTTCATTGTTCAAAAGGGAGTTCAAAAAATCCAAGTGATAGGGGATTCAAAAGTGTTTGTAAAATGGTTGAGAGGGGCATGCAATATCAAAAATTTTCTTTTGAGACCCGTATTTGAAGAAATATTGAATATAAAATCTATCATTAAGGAGATTTATTTCATTCATGTTTATAGAGAATGGAACATGTTGGTTGAATCCCTAACTAAACACAATTTATAGTAGGCACGCATTTGGGCTCATTGGATGATTGCTTCACTAAATATGATCCAATACCTTATGGGTTTATTTCATTAAATGAGACTCTATGTTGTGAGTGTTCTAATAGTTTTTGTTTTTTCTATATATGCCAGGTATGATATTCTTTTTGTGAGGGATTTAAAACCTTCTTAATAGGAAATTTATAGAAAACTATGTAGTGGACTGTTATTGTAACATCTCGCTCTTGTGCACTAAGAAAAAATTTTCTTTGAGGACACTTGCTTGCAAGTGATCCAGATTATTATGCCATTAAGACATTGATTTTGATTATGAGGCGTTATGGGTTGATGACATGTTGTTTTACTGCATTGACATAGATAGGGGCTATTGATTCGGTTTTACTGAGTGTGCAGGATTTTGGACCTCGAGGATGCAAAGGCATTGATGGAACCCCTTGGACTTTGGATCGAGTCGGGGACTGAACCATTGGGGTTTAATTGTTTTATATGTGATATTAGTGCATCTGATTAGATGATATGATTATGGATATATTCCTGACATGATTCATTGATGATGCAGGTGGATGATAGCTTGTCGACCAGACTCACATGTCGAGTAGAGGGGTCATGAACGACTACTAGAGATGTTAAGGGAGAGGTGTGGACAATAACCCTGCCACAGACTACTAGCACTCCCACTATGGCTCGAACTGTAGGTTAACGTTTACCTAGTTCAAGAGGACCCATAATGTCATGAGGGAAGACTGCGATAGTCACTCACGATGATTCTAAGGGGTGCGCACTAAGGTGGGGGAATTATTCCTTAGAGGCCCTTAGTCTCCCACAAGTTCACCTCACAGAGTATTGACTCTAGGGGTTTTTGATGTCTACCAAGTTAGTCAAGAGGCGAATGGAACCCTTGGAGCACGTGCTGCATCTTGAAGGGCACGCCGCGCAAGGGAAACCTATGAGGAAAGTGGCACCCTTGGAGCACCTAGTGCATCCTAAAGGGCACGTCGTGTTGTTAATGATAAATGAATGAACCTATATGGCCTTAGGACGAATAATGTGATAAGAAATTTTTAAAACAATTTCCCTGATAAATTGTCGCCAAACACGAAAATTAAAGTCTAGGTCTAAATTATAATGGTGGAAGAATTTTTATATCCTTTTAATGTGTGTGTATATATATATATATATATATATATAATGATGATAATCTTCATTAATCTTGTAACAATAAGGGAGTAAGCAATTTAATTGATTCATAAAAATGTGTTGGGATAAAAATAAAAAGTGGAAATAATTGTTTTATTATATTATGATAATTTAAAATTTATTAATTAAAAAGGGAAAAGGGAAAAAAGTTAATTTCTACACCTGCCAAATTGAGTTCTAAATGAAAAGGGAAAATAGGGAAATCTAAAATAATTAGGAAACTAGGAAAAGAGGGAAACATAAAAAAAAGGGAAACAAAAGGGAAAAAACAGTAAGTCAAACTTAGTAAGGTATCTACCATTTAAGAACTTTCTAATTTAAACTAAACTAACAAATTAATAATGGGGAAAGTCATTAAAACCTGTAAGGGAATTTGGGGAAACCTAGGAGTGATTCTAGGAGTGACTCTAGGTGGGTGAGAGAAATAAGGGTAAATAATTAATTGAAGAAATTAGTTTTTGGAGGAATGAGGGGGATGGGTGACACATGTACGGGGAGGATTTTTATGAATTAATTTATTAAGATTTAATAGAATAGGATTTTGGGAAGGTAAGGGACTTCAAAACTCTATATAATGGAGGGAGGAGAAGATGATGGATCTCTTCTGTTTTGCGTAACGTTACACTATAGAAATATATACTTGATTGACTTAGCTTGTGGGAGTTGGGATACCCAGCTCGGTGAGGAGTGGTAGCTTGGCCTTGAGAGGTGAGCTGGGATCTGGCTGATTCTCTAGTTAGTGTGTGTGGCCCCTTTGCATCTTCAGGGGCTAAGGGGGAAGAAGAGTACCCCTAGCATTGGTTGGGAGGTACCGGTGAAGTCTCATTGGTAGGCAAGTGAGAGTTGCATGGAGCGCACGAGATATCAACTTAGAGCAGGCGATCAGGCAATGGTACTCTTCCTTTATTTTTGCATGGTATATTGTAGTATGATTTATGCTTTAGATCTGCATTTTTAATTGGGTAAGGAAATTGACTGTCTTAGCGTTCTAGTTGGTGACTGAATTTTTTTTCATAGCCTTTAGCTCGATGAGTGATTGACTCCCATGGCCTTCGATTCCTGACATGTCTTGACCACCCTTTGGTGTATTGATTTTTGAAGATTGTGGTTGTTTTTTTTGCCTTTTGTCCCTAGCTCATCAGTCCTTGCCTGAGTAGTCGACCAGGAGCCTAATCTACGATTGTCACTTCCGCGTTAATAGACCTATGGATCTCAACGCCCTTATATTATGTGCGTGGATGATGAGCGAAGGGCATTCCTATCAGTCGTCTACATTAGTTTTTATCCTTGGCTGATTGTTTGACTTGCGCCATCTAGCAAAGACCTATGCATATGGATTATCTTGTGTCCTTGTCGGTTTTTCTCTGTGACTTGACTGATAGAATATATGTGATCATTTCAATGACTTTTCCCATTGGATCCTTGTGTTTCTCTTACTGTTGTCTATGTTGTATTGGTATTGTAGAAATGGAAAAACGATTTGATTTCCTGCCTGCATTTTTGTATGGGTATCCTCGAAATGGAAAAAAAAAATGTTTTATTTGTTATTCATGTCTACGTTGCATTGGTATTCTGACAATGGAAAAATGATTTGGTTTCCTATCTACATTTTTGTATTGGTATCCTGGAAATGGAAAAATGTTTTTATTTGTTATTCCTGACTTCATTGGATTGGTATTCTGGTAATGGAAAAACAAATTGATTTCATGTCTGCAATTTTGTATTGGTATCCTGGAATGGAAAAATGTTTTTGTTTGTTATTCCTTTATGCGTTGTATTGGTAATAAAGCAATGGAAAAACAATTGATTTCATGTTTGCATTTTTGTATTGGTATCCTGAAAATGGAAAAATATTTTTACTTGTTATTCTTGTCTGCCTTGTTTTTGTATTTACCTCAACGCTTTAATAATGACCAATTATCGTTCATTTCTTGTATAGCTTCAAGCTTGCAAATATTTTATATGATAACGAATTGCCACTTAAAAACGTGACTAAGTTTGTTGTTTAAATGAACACCTTTTGCTTTAAAAACATGATTGAGTTTGTTGTTTAAAGGACCACCATTTTTCCTTAAAAATGTGACAGAGTTTGTGTATAAATGACCACCATTTTTCCACTTAAAAACATGACTATTTTTTCTATTTAAAATGCCCACGAATTTGCTTTAAATCGATTGCCTGAGCTTGCTAAAAACGCCCACGATTTGGCTATTAAAACACTTGCCTGAGCTTCTTGTAATTACCCACAATTTTTTCCATTTAGATGTGACTGAGTTTGCTGTAAAGAACCATGGATTTTCCCAAAAAGATTGAGTAAGTTCATTTTTTAAGGAACATGCTTTTTCTATTTAGAATGATGATTACATTGCTGGTATGCCCACGATTTTTGCCTTTAATTGTGGAATGTGTTTGGGTTGAATGGCCACAATTTTGCTTAACTGTTGACTGCGCCTCTTAACCTGGAAAAGACAATATTTCTAGACAACTAACTTGACGTTCATACTCCTGAGCTTTACCTTTACCTGGCAGCGTGTCTAGTTGGCATAGTTGGATTGGAACAAGTTTCCTCCCCTTTTTTTGCCAGTACTAAGTATTGTTATAGGATTTTTTCATTTGCATTGACTGTAGTGTCTAGTTCTGAATGACTTTAATTAAGATCAGGTCTTGTAATTAATCCCTTTAGATGATTATGGAAGTAATCTCCTTTAATGTTTATGACAATAAATCTTATTTACTACATATGGCAATAACCTCTTTTTACATTTATAGCAGTAAATCTTATTACTACAGATGGTAGTAATCTCTTTTAACATTTATGATAGAAAAATATTATTAAAGACATATGGAAGTAAATCTAGTTATAGGTACATGACTTTAGTTTCTCATTGAATGTCTATGGCTTTATGACATTTACACTTCCTAGCAGATTCTTTTAATGTCCATAGACAATTGTCATTTTGGTACAATTAGTGTAGACAAACAACGTGTGACAATTTAATGAGTTAATAAATGTTTCATTGTTGCATTCTGCCTTGAGACAGTTAATGTTGTTAATTGATGTCTATTTCTAGTTAGATTGAAAATTGGGATTAATTTAGATTTGCTCGCTTAGACCTTAATTAATGTTTAAATGATATTGTAATAATGTCTAAATTGTAAATTAGAGTTGCAAACCAGATTTGTTTAAGGACTAATGTAGAATCAAAATCTATCAACAAGTAGTAGTATTCATTTGCTAAATTTTGATTTGTTGTTAACGCTCATTAGTATATAGTGGTTGTTTAAATTGGTAATTAGACTCTCTAAATTATAACTATATATCATGTTAATTTAGGTGGTAAATCAGTGACTTCGTAATCTAGACGGGTAAGGTAGATCTTTATTTCACGCTATTTCAGTATTGACCAATTCAGACCAAATGTATGGGTTGGGTTGTTGTACGATCATGTAACAACTTGTGTTGTGCCAGCCTATGTCTTGCCAACCCGTTGCTTAGGGTGTGGGTGTAGTATCCTTGTCCGTGGGATTGTCCTAGTGCGTCGGATTTTTATAGATTCTTCAGTCTAGATAGGATGTGTTGTGCCAAGGTTGTCGACACGTCTATCACCTGGGGAAGACATGATTCCTGATGAGGGGATCATGGCACACCTAGTGAGATAGCGGCGAACGAATACCTGGCTGAAGTCGGTGTGGGTGGTGGAGTGTTGTCGAGCATGGAAAGTTGCTTGGGAGTATGAGTGGAATGCTTTCATGTGTTTGGTTTGTGTGCCTTGAGGTACTAGTCTTGTTCGTTTGTAACATCCCGCTCTGGCACACTAAACAAACTTATTATTTGAGGACACTTGCTCGCAAGTGATCCAGATTATTATGCTATTAAAATGCTTGATTTTGATTATGAGGCATGATGGGTTGATGACATGTTGTTTTACTGCATTCACATAGACAGGTGTTATTGACTCGGTTTACTGAGTGTGCAGGACTTTGCACCTCGAGGATGCAGAGGCATCAATGGAACCCCTTGGACTCTGGATCGAGTCAGGGAGTGTACCATTGGGGTTTGATTGTTTTACTGTGATATTAGTGCATCTGATTAGATGATATGATATGGATATGTTCTGACATGATTTGTTGATGATGTAGGCTGACGATAGCTTGTCGACCAGACTCACATGTGGAGTAAAGGGGTCACGCACGACTACCAGAGATGTTGAGGGGGAGGTATGGACAACAACCCGTCCATAGCCTACTAGCACTCCCACGGTGGCTCGAACTATAGGTTAATGTTTACCTAGTTCAAGAGGACCCACGATGCCATGAGGGCAGACTGCGACAGTCACTCATGATGATTCTAAGGGGTGCGCAATAAGGTGGGGGCCTTATTCCTTAGAGGCCCTTAGTCTCCCACAAGTTCACCTGGCGGAGTATTGACTCCAGGGGTTATTGATGTCTACCAAGTCAGTCAAGAGGCAAGTGACACCCTTGGAGCACGCAGTGCGTCCTGAAGGGCACATTGCGCAAGGGAACAGATGAGGCTAGTGGCACCCTTGGAGCACCTAGTGCGTCCTGAAGGGCACGTCACGTTGTTGATGATAAATGAATGAACCTAGATGGCCTTAGGATGAATAACGTGTTAAGTATTTTTAAAATGAATTTCGTAATTAAATGTCACCCAGTACAAAAATTTAAGGTCTAAGTCTAAATTACGCTAGTGGTAAAATTTTGTTTATCTATAAAAATAATAATAATAAATAAAAATAAAAACAACATAAATGATAATTATGATCTTCGTTAAATCTTGTAACACGAAGGGAGTAAGAAATTTAATTTATTCATAAAAAAAAAAAAATCTGTTGAAATAAAATTAAAAAAAGGAGTTAACTATTTTATTATTATTATTATTTTAAATTATATTAATTAAAAGATAAAAAGGAAAAAGGGTTAAATTCCACACCTACCTTTTTAAGTTCTAATTAAAAAAGGGAAAGAGGAAAACCTAAAATTTTAGGAAAATAGGAAAGAGGTAAACTTAAAAAGGGAAAAAGGGGAAGATAAGGGAAAAAGCGGAAGGTCAAACTTAGTAAAGCATCTACCATTTAAGAGCTTTCTAATTTCAACTAAACTAACAATTTAATAAAAGAGAAAGTTATTAAAACTTGTAAGAGAATTTGGGGACACCTAGGAGTGATTCTAGGAGTAACTCTAGGTGGGTGAAGCAAATAAAGATAATTAATTAATTAAAGAAGTTAATTTATGGAGGAATGAAGGGGATGGGTGACACTTGTACGGGGAGGAATTTTTAGGAATTTAATTATAAAACTTAACTAAAAGAAATTTTTTGGAAAGTATGGAACCACAAAACTATATATAATGAAGGGAGGTGATGGAGGTTGGATCATCTTCTATTTGCGTAATGTTACGCTGTAGAAATATCTACTTGACTGATTCAACTTGTGGGAGTTGGGATACCCAACTCGGTGAGGAGTGGTAGCTAGTCCTTGCGAGGCCAGCTGGGAGCTAGTCGAAATCTCTGGATAGTGAGTGTGTGGCCCCTTTGCGGCTCGGGGGGCTAAGGGGGAAGAATAGTACCCCTAACATTGGCTGGGAGGTACCGGTGAAGTCTCACCGGTCGGCAAGCAGAAGTGGCATGGAGCGTGTGAGACGTCATTCAAAGCGGGCGATCAGGCAATGGTACGCTCTCTTCATTTTTGTTTGGTAGATTGTATTAGGACTTATTCTTGGATCTGCTTATTTTTGGAAAAGTAAAGTGATGTCTTTTTAAGTTGATGAAAATTTTTTTTCTTAGCCTAACTCAATGGTTTTTGTCTCCCATGGCCTTCGTTTTCTCGCACATATTGACCACATTTTCATCCCTAGCTCACCAGTCCTTGCCTGAGCAGTCATCCAGGAGCCTGATCTACGGTCGTCGCTTTAACATTAAAAGACCTATGGATCTGAATTCCCTTCTTTTCTGTGCTAGGATGATGAAGTGAAGGACATACCTATCAGCTGTCTACCTTGATGTTTGTCCTTGGATGATTGTTGATTCCACCATCTGGCAATGACCTCTGTGTGTGGATTATCTGGTGGCCTGGTTGGTTTTATCTATGCCTTGACTTATAGAACCCCTGCAATCATTCCATGACCCTTCCCATTGGATCCTTTCGGTTCTCTTACTGTTGTATGCTTTCTGTATTAGTATTCTAGCAATGGAAAACAAGTTGATTCAGGTATGCATTTTTGTATTTGCATTATGGCAATGGAAAAACGAGTTGATTCAAGTCTGCATTTTCTGTATTGGTATTCTGGTAATAGAAAACGAGTTGATTCATGTCTGCATTTTTGTATTTGTATTTTGGCAATGGAAAACGAGTTGTTTCATGTCTGAATTTTTGTATTTGCATTCTGGCAATGGAAAAATGAGTTGATTCATGTCTACATTTTTGTATTGAAATTCTGGCAATGGAAAATGAGTTGATTCATGTCTGCATTTTGGAATGGTATTCTGGCAATGGAAAAACAATTAAATTCTCTGTTTTCATTTTACATTTGGTACCCTCGTAAGAAAGACAAAAACATTTTTGTTTTCCTATATGCGTTGGCATTGGCATCCTAGCAGTGAAAAGGGGAAACCTCGTTTTATTCATCCCTCTCAAGTTTGCATTTCATTTTTACTTTTGGGGCAATTTTCCCCTTGAAGAAGATTGTCTTGCACTTAAGAATTTATGTTATAATTACCTTGTTCCTGGCAAATTCGCCCCTCTCTGGACTACATTTCATTTACTGTTGGGGCGAGTTTCTTTTCCCTTGTTGAAGGATGGGTTATTCTTTAAAACTTATTGCATTTATTCTTGTGAATGCCCACAAACTACGCATTACTTAATGCTGTGTTTTTCTAGATTACCAACCATGTTTTTTCCCTTCGAAATGTTGATCATTTTGCCGATTGATTGCCCACAAATTTTTACTATTTAAAATGATGACAGAGTTTTTGTAAACGCCCATGAATTGATGCTAAAAATCTTGGCTGAATTTGTTGTTACACGCCCTCGAATTGTTGTTAAAATGGATGACTCAGTCACTGCCTTAATTGACCATGATTTGCCCTTGATAATGTGACTGGAATTGCAATAAATGACCATGAATTGGCCTTTAAACTGTCACATCATTTTTCCTTTAGCTGGTTTCTATGTTTTGCCATCGATTGACCACGTCTTGGCATCTAAATTGGAATGCGTTGTTGGGATTGGGCACGAGTTGCCACCACTATGTACTGCGTGTCGCTAAGATGTGGTACAACTATTTTGTTTCCTTGAAAATCGCCTTGAATACTGTTAATGATATATTAATTGTCTTGCTACAGTTTTAATAATTATCTTGTTATAATTATATTGATTGTTACTGTTAGGTATAGTCTCCCAGTCACTATTGGTTCCTATCGCGTCGGAGTTTCCTAGAGTCGTTGGTCCGGATAGCTTATGTTTGCACCGAGGTTATTCATGCGTCTATCACCTGGGAATGACATGATTCTTGATGCGAGGATCATGGTGTGCCTTGTGGGATAGTGGGGAACGAGACCTTGGCTAGATTCGGTGCGTTCGATGTGAGTTTGTTGGGTGTTGCAAGTTGCTTGGTGCCTGGGTTGAACGCCTTCAGGTGTTAGGAAGGTGCGCCTTGAGGTTCTCGTCTTGCTCGTCTAGGCCGTTGTGTAGGGATGGGGAGGTTTTCCCTCAGCTTGTAGGTGTGGTCATGTTGTGTCAGACGGGTAGTCGATCCTCCATGTTATTCTATGCATGTTTTTCCTAGTCGCCCTTATGCCTATGTGTGGAGTCTTAATTGTTGTTGCCTATTCTACAGGCGTGGTGCTCACCACCAACTATGTCGTCTAGTTGTAATCGTTGTTGTTCTCTTGTTTTTGTCAAAAAAAAATTGCACTGTTGTTTCGCTTGTAAACGTAACGATGGGGTCGTTACATCGTCCACGTCATTGTGTAGAGAACGGGAAGTTGTCCCTTAGCAGGTAGGAGTGTCTTGTTTGCGTCGGGTGGGTAGTCGTTCCTCCTTGTTATTCTGCGTAGGTTTTGCCCAGTTGCCCTTGTGCCTATGCGTGGTGTCATAGTATCCTATTTCCTGGAGTGCGTGCTTGCATTTGTCGTTAGTGGTGTGGTTAAATTGTTGTCGTTGTCACCTTCTTGCCTAAAAACTAAAAAAAAAAGACATTTTTGCTTCACTTGTTGTCGTAACGATGGGGCCGTTACAGTTATAAAGTTTTGATATGATGTAAATTAAAGTAGAAGTATATTTGTTGTCAAATGATGACATTCTTCACTACTTAGATGAAATATAACATGCTTGGTTATGAGATCGAGATATATATTTTATTCTCTCAATGATTAAAAAGGTATAAATTCTAAAAGACATCTAAAAAAATATATATGGTTTTCAAAAATAAAATTATGATATTTTTTTGGAAATATTATTTTCTCAAACTCCTTAGTTATAATAATGTTTTTTACTAATAAAATATATCTTAAAGTTATGAAAATCCAAAATATCAACCTTAAAATAGCCATTTTATATTGATTTTATACATACAATAGAATATAAATGAGAAGTTCACCTTATGAGTAATATGGAACATTTATTATCTTCTACAATATTCTCATATTATATATATATATATATATAAATGGACATAGTTCAGTAAGTTAACTCAATTAATTTGATTAATAAGATAAAATTAATCATAAAATATTTAAATTTAATCTTATGAAAATTAAAATTCTAAACTAATTAAGATTTAAACTGCCCCACTATTCCAAAGAGGTTTAAAAAGGGGTTCTTATATCTCGGTTCTGATAAATGGTTCAATACACTAAATGATTTAAAAATGTCACCGAACCGAGGAGAATTTTCTCATAACGAAGGATGCATCCTTTGTTTCATAGCCACCCCACCTCTCAGCTTATAAAAATGTTATTACGTGTCAATTATAATACATTTTTAAGACCATCACTTGCCCTTGTAACATAAACAAATGTCAAGGAAATACTAACACACGGAAAAATCAATTTCTCACGATCGTCAGTTAGTGAGGTGAGAATCCTCTGCAGGAATGGATTAGTGGGCAATGAACAGAAGTTTTTAGCTCGATGCACAACATCCTCTCAAAGTTCTTCATCAGTAAGGTGACCAAGAATGTATGGTTCAATGGCCCTTTTAGGAAAGAGGGAACCATTGTGGGTTTGCTTTTCCAAGTGGTAAAAAAGCTTAAACCATGCTTTCCTTTTGTTTGTGTGGCCATCAACATTTCTAATGCAAACAATAAGTCCCACTTCAAATAATATTCTATCATTTTTTAGTCCCATTTAAAATAATATTCTATCATTTTTTGTCCAAGTTGTTTTGACCCTGGAACACTACGACCATTTATTATTTCATTTGCTTTAAAATAAAAAATTATTTCATGTCCAAGTTATGTTGACCCTGGAACACTAAGACCATTTATTATTTCATTTGCTTCAACAGGAAAAATTATTTCATGATAACTGGATTAGTAAAAATGGTAATTTCACCTTAAATATGAGCTTAGACGGGGTATGATAGATCTATATATGTCTAAAACAATTAATAGAAAAAATAAGAGTTTTTCACTCTTTGTCTATTAAAATCTAAATTTGAATTGAAAGATAATAATTAAAATGGATACATACCTCTATGTACATGCTGCGTAGCTTCTTATTCAATTTCATATTACGAGAGAGGTAAGAGGGTTTTTTGATGGAAAACCATAATTAAATATCTATTGATATGGTTGGAAGGAATCATTAGTGGAAAAGAAATATGAAAAAAAATTGTAATATGAATGTAATGATTTCATTTTATATTTACATTCTTTAAAGATATTATTAGTCCTTGCCTTCGGCCAAGGCAGGGATTATAGCTTTCGCCTTGCAGTCAAGGCGTGTTGACTAGGTATTAACTGGTGCAATTTGTTATAATAATTGGTATGTTTTGTATCCTAATTTGTAAGATAACCTAAGTTATTTTATTATCTTTATTTTTTTTAAATAAATTTATTATAGTATTTATTAAAAAGTATAAATCTAATTTTTTATTGGTCGAGAGTTCGTTGATGTAACGTTATTGCCTTGGTGTATGCGAATATTTTTTTGGAATTGTTAGCATTAAGAAATGAATTAAAAAAAACAAATTTCTAATTTCTGTAACATTGCCACCAAAACCTTCCACCTCTGCATGGCTTGCACTTGGCTCACGACTTTTCCATCTCTTCACTGCCTGACCACCCCTTAGATTTGCACCTAGCTAATTATATTCAGCATGAGGTTGGGCTGGGCTATAACAACAGTGATCCATTGATCCTCAAAGATGATCCATTGATCCCCAAAGATGATGAAAATTGCAAATCAATCAGAGTTTGTAGCTACAATATCTGCTCCTCACTTGGCCATTGTTTCCATGGTTGCATTCCTCGTTGTTGATGGATTTGATTGTGGTGTTGTTGATGGCTTTGATTGTGGCATTGAAGCCCTACCCGAAGGTTATGGCAGAGTGGTAGTTGTTGTTCTGCATCGAGAACCACATGGCCTTCTTGAACACATGCATCAAGAACCACACGACCTTCTTGAACACGATGGTGGTGTCTTGCCCCTCCTTCTCTGGGTTGTTATGCCTCACTGCTCCATAATAGTAATTCCTACATTCATTAACAATCTAAGAGTCTATTAGGAAACCTGCCTATTTCTTCTGGCTATTAACAAGTTCCAAAATTAGGGATTGCTACAGTGATCGAGTAAAACAAATTGGGGAGAGGAGTGATCAAGTAAAATGGATAGAATTAATCCATATTCCCTAAAGGTAGAAAATGCATGTTAGAACATCACCTCTTCAAATCGCTTAGCCTGCCATTTGCCTCCCGCTCTCAATTCGCTCAGCCCTTCGTT
>JASDQU010188838.1:0-20363 GCA_032191745.1 Picea mariana | reverse complement strand
CACTAGGATCTTCTTGTTGAATCTCAACACTCCCTCTCAACAAGAAAGGGATTATCCTTCACCCCGATGTTGTCTCTATCGTATTCGAAATTGCTCCTGGTGAGCGCCTTCGTTAGAATGTCTGCATCCTGATCTTCCGTAGGAATGTACTGAAGCAACATGATCTTCTGCTACACACAATCTATGATACGATGATACCAGATATCTATATGCTTAGATCTATCATGAAACATAGGATTAATCAAGAGTTTAATGCAACTATGATTATCACAATGAATCACCATCGGATCTACATGAGAACCAAACAAACCAACCAAGATCTTTCTCATCTAGATAGCCTCACATGCAACTTGACTCGCTTCCATGTATTCCTTTTCCATTGAACTGAGTGCCGCGGATCTCTGCTTCCTGTTGTACCAAGAAACAACTATAGATCTAATACTAAAGATCCCCCCTGATGTGCTCTTTCTGTTCATTGGGTTGCCCTCCCAATCTGCATCCGCGAAGCCATGCAACTTCACCTCATTTGTCTGTATGTACCATAATCCATACTCAGATGTGCCCCTCAGGTATCTCAGTACATGCTTACCCGCCTTCCAAAAGAGATTGGTAGGCTTAACCATCGCTTCACTCATTTGGTTAACTGCATAGCAAATGTTTGGTCTCGTGTTCACTAGATACATTAGTGAACCCACTAACTGTCGATAGATAGTAGCATCCACTACCTCTCCAGAAGTAGCATCCTCTTTCCTCTAGTTTCCTAGAAGAGTATTATCCATGGGTTTGCAACCCTCCATGTGAAACTTACCTAGTATATCCCTTGCATACTTTCCTTGAGACACAAAAAGTTCACCATCTCGTTTCCATATTTCCAATCCAAGGAAATAATGAAGGAGGCCCATATCCTTCATCTCGAACTCCTTTGCAACATCCTCCTTGCATGAGTGTATCGGTTTCTTATCACCAGTCAGTATTAAATCATCAACATAAATAACAATGATTAAAATCTTACCCTTGTAGATCCATCTCGAACCTACCACTGATTTGTCAATCGGTCTTGGGATAATTTCCCATGCACTGTTTTTGACAATGGAGTCATACTCCTCCACCATTGCATCAGCCCAAGTGGGATACTTCACTGCTTACTGAAAGGAAGATGGTTCAGTCACAATACATTTGTTCATGAGATCCATGTATCTAGTAAATCGATTAAGAGACTATCTTTGTCCGTGCTATGAAGTAGGGGCTCCTACATTCTGTGCAACATCTAGTCTCAATCTATCAGCTTCCGTGGTGCACTTTCTGCCATTACTGATGGATGGCTTTGCATGAGTGGATTCCTCCACTCCATAAACCTCCTCATGTGGTTGATCCACACCTTGAGACTCATCTTTGGGAACCAGTAGTTCCTCCTCTGCATGCAATTCTAGCTCCCTCTCAAGCGACAACTGCATGGCTTTCCCCTCATCGAATTTTATATCATGTCGCATAGCAGTCATCTTATTGTTAGGAAAATACACACTATAATTATGGGGTGTTTCTATGTACCCCACAAATATCCCAACTTCAGCAGTTGGCTCCAGCTTCTTCTTGGCGTTCTTGGTCACATGCACATAAACAGATGAGCCAAAAATCGTAAAGTGAGAAACATCTGGTTTCTTACCAGTGAAATCTTCTTCAGGTGTACTCATGCCAAGTACTCTATGAGGACAACAGTTTTTCACATAAATCGCAGTGTTGCATGCTTCCACCCACAAATGAAATGGTAGGCCCTGATCATGCAACGTCGCCCATGTTGCACCCATGATCGTTATGTTCTTCCTCTCTGCGACCCCATTTTGTTGTGGGTTATGAGGCGCTATGAGTTATCTTCGAATTCCTTCTTTGCTGCATAATTTTTTGAATTCGTTAGAGATGTATTCTCCACCATTATCGCTCCTCAGAGCCTTCACTTACTTCCCCGACTCTTTCTCCACCAATGCTTTAAACTCA
Organism: Picea mariana; assembly: GCA_032191745.1. Taxonomy (NCBI): domain Eukaryota; kingdom Viridiplantae; phylum Streptophyta; class Pinopsida; order Pinales; family Pinaceae; genus Picea; species Picea mariana. The sequence goes on along the minus strand of JASDQU010188838.1, from coordinate 18,371 downwards.
CATAACTTTGAGAATGTTTGATCCTTCTTTTACATGAAGAAGATCCATCATTTATGAGAAAAATCATCAACAAATATAACATAATACTTATTGTTATCACTGAAATTTCGTCTGCAAATGGTTACAGGAATCCAGCATCTTCAAACATCTATGAGTTCACCCATGGACCAAAATTACCAAAAAATCATTTCCAAAAGGTCCAAAACTATACAACCAGTTATAAAATCAAGGTGCGCAATGACTACACAGGGCGCACGCGCACATGCACCATCCAGAAATGCAAGAAAAGCGCACATGCACACGATGCACGACTGTGGTCGCTAAAAGCCGCGCACACCTGAGAACGGTGCATTTATGAGATTGTTCAGTCTCCCACCCACTTCTGGTTCAGCTTCCAAGTTGATTTGACATCCAAATCTCGGCTGGATTCGACTGGGTGGCTGGTCAAAGACCTAAAAGTGCCCTAAACAGCCCCTTTTCACACTAAAAGTTGGTTGCACAATACCTCAAAGTGGTGCTATAAAACAAGGCCATGGCTGCACTACATTTTCAAGGAATTCATTTGCAAGGTTATGCTGCTGCTATTCTCTTGGGGAATCATCTTTTCTCATCAAGAGCATACTAGCATCATTCCATTTGGGCAATCCACCTCACCTTTTGAGTGGATTAGCTTGGGATTCTTTCACCATTTCTTTCAAAGTTTCAAAGTTGTAAGAAGAGCTCAATTGTGAGGGTCCAAGAGCCCTCCCTTGGAGGAAGAAGGGACCCAAACTCCTCTTTCTTCTCGGTGTTTTCTTTTCACTAATACAATCCTTTCCATTGGTGACATGAGTCTTATTGGTTTCTTGTTCTTATGTCCTTATGCTCAATAGTTTAGTTGTTCTTTCCTTTCTTAGTTTAATTCTTAGCTTAGTCTTTTATGTTTCTTTTTCTAACCCTTTCCTTCACTGTTGTCTTGCTTAGCTAACCCAACTAAGCTTGTAAGCACCTCTATTTTTCTCATTTAGGTGACAAAAGAGGCACAACATATTGGCGACTCCACTGGGGAGAGGTATCAATTTCATACCCCATTTAGGTCTTTCTAGCTCTTCTTTTGGTTTATTTAACCTACAAGTACCTTAATCAGCCCAAGCCGACCTGCAAAACATCCAATTCAAAGCTGAATTGAGAGAATTCCATTCGGAATTTTCTTCACAGCCATGTGACAGGTGTGTGCAGGTTAATTGGCCCACAGTCGCGCATCGTGTGTACATGCGCCAAAATTACTGTGTTGTTTAGCGCCCTCTGTGCACATGCACCCAAGAGTCTTTTTCAGTTTACGCATTGGCACTCAGTGCACCTTTGTCTACTCTGAGACCCGCGCACCTGTGCAAAAAAATACACATTGTAAGCCTTTTTGTGATTTGGGGAAGGCCCCTAGCCTTCTTAAAAATGATTTCATGCATGTTGTAATCTGCACCACACTTAGTTCCCTCTCCATATAAAGGGATTATTCAAAACACATAGGCACTTAGGGGGTTTAAAATCATTATTTCCTCTTTTTCTTTCATTTTTCCACATGGATGGCTTGCTTTGACTAAGAGTATAAGTTGGAATCATTTGTAATCACATAAAACTTGCATTGGGACCAGAAGTTGGATAACAATCGTTTAGTATGCTCTTCTCTCATGCTTCAAAGCGACCTTGAGAATTAGAAAAAGGTTGTAGGACAATTTCATCTCCCTTAAAAAGACTAAAACCTTTAGGAGAGGATAACAGCCCCCTCGGGACTCCTCTTAGTTTATTTTTTCTAACATATCTCAAGATTGTAATGGGCCCATACATGCCCACAAGCTACAAAGATAGGATAGTGTTGAAATTTACTTTCTTATATTAAATCATTAGGGAAGTTTAAAGGTTTTGTAACGGGCCCATACATGCCCACATGATCACAATCTAGGATAGTTTCAAATCTTTCTTAGATTAGATCACGATAAGGAGTTAAAGGAATAGTAACAGACCCATATGTCCACATGCTAGCTTCCTAGGGACTTTTGAATTACACAAGGTTGTACCAAAGGCATTTAGTTAATTAGGGAATCAACACTTGTAAGGACCAAGAGAAGTCCACATGCAGCAAGGTGACACCTAATTCATTAAAACATTGGCACACTTTCACTCATTCACACACAAAAGTCACTTATCACTCACATAGTTGTCGTCTCGAAATGTGGAGGTCAATGTAGGTTTCCTCCAACAGGATTCTGAAACACCCCACCCTTTTCTTGATGAAACTATCCACTCCCACTTAATTCCAACGAGATTGGCTCACACCCCCAATCTCTCAAACAACCACATCTAAATTTTTTCTAAAAAATCACTAAGTTTTCCTCCATAGGAGGTGCCAAAAGAAATATTTTATTCTAGGTAGGATTTCGGAGATAGGTATCCAAATAACTCCCCATTATCTCGTTCTCACATTGTCAAAATAATAGAAGTTGTCAAATAGGGAACTTTAAATCCTCCAAGTCAAGTGTTCCTAATACCATAAGGCAGGGAGATACCCATGAAGGGTTGAAGGCCGAGGTTCGGTTGTTCTATGCATCCCCCCTTGAGGCNTATGCCCCCTCTAACCCTCATTATAACTGATTGCTTCATCCTTCACTAGTTTCTCTTCCGGTGGCTTCAGACCCCACTGTCGAGTGCTATTGGAAGGTCCAGTGTTATTTTGAGAGGAAGGACGTTACGTCTTTTAGGACACGAGCATTTGTTTTCTTTGTTTCCTCACACGGAAAAAACCACTTATCCACATATATGCTTCTTTATCAAAACACTTTATGTATGATGCACTTCTAATTTCATTTGATTTAGATATATATCGTGTAAAGTTCAAGAAATTGCAAACAAAGCCTCTTGTTTATTTATTACTCTCACTATCATTTGCACACATCCACTTAGCTAGTTGGACATCATAGGGGACCGACAAAACCCCCATCGTTCCAGACGCTTTCTAAACCTCCCTCCTATTCTAGGGGGAGTTCCTAGTCTTGCCACCTCATCAGCACCACCTTCTCACACTCCAGTGAGTGCCATTGTCTTACGATCAACTTTGCTTGGTTCCACCTTACTTGGGTCCAATTCCCAAGGTCTACCCTCCACTCGCTCTCCTTTACACAGAAGTGGGGGGCCAACTTCCTCTCAAGGGGGAAGTACAAACCCACCTAGTCCCCCCCAAGGGTCAGGTTCACAACCCACTCACGCCATGGTTGGAACTAATCCTCCACCACCACTACATATGCCATACTTGGCCTCTCTCAACATACCAGATTTTAGCAAACTCACAAATGACCCTATATTGCATGACCCCACATGGCCTACAATGCCTACCAAACTACCTTAAGATATCCCCAATTTTAAGGAAAGGCAGGGGATGACCCTGCCAACCATGTCATGACTTTCCACTTATGGTGCTCTTCCAACAGCATTATGGATGATTCAATCCGACTACAATTGTTTCAACACACACTCACTGGCCCATCAGCCAAATGGTATGTAGACGAAAAATTGGGGTCCCATGCGACTTTTGAGTCCTTGGCCAAAGAATTTTTGACCTTCTTCCAATTACCAATCCACCATGACAATGGTCTTGAACTGCTTTCTAATTTTAAACAAACCTCAGCTACACATATTGTTGATCACATTCACGAGTGGCGTCGACGATGTAATTTGTGCAAAGCAGAAACCACCAAACAACAATGTCTCAATTGGTTTCTCAGATCACTTGCCTCTCTCCTCAGTAAAGATGTGGCTTCCACCTTCCCTCAATCAGAAGAAGAATCCATCAGTAAGGCTCAACAATATGACCTCATCTATTCACAATCAGGGTACTTATACACAGTACTTCCTGATCTCCCAAAACCCATGCCTTTTGGCCAAGATAAACCCAAGATGTCTCACTCAGCAGATGGATTGATTGGTAACACCACGCACCACAATCCACAACCCCAAAAATAACCAATGTATGGCACACCTCAATATCCACTAGCATATGGAGGAACCCCTTATTATCCCCCACCCCCTTATCAACAACCATACCTTGTTTCCCTTCCTCCACCCATCAGTGGACCACCACCGGCACCCACAATACACCCACCAATCCAAACAGGTTCTGGTACTCCCTCTACTTCATCTTATACTCTAAGTACTAGCAAAAGCGCCATGCCTTCCTATGTACCTTACTAATCAATACCCAACCAGAATCCATACTTTCCATTTCCTAGTCCTTCACAGCCCATGGATCCACCACAAGGACACCCTCACGCTAGGATAAATTTTGTTCAACGCTCTCCCATTTAGAAATATCAAAATTTTGAACAAATGAATATGGAAAATCTGACCCATCAGTCGAATAATGCCAAAAAAAAAGGAAAAAACCAAAACAATAACAACCCAGGTCAAGGCGGGAATCACCCCCAATAGAATCAACCTATTGGGGGGAACCAGAACCAAGGGAATCAGAACCCCTAGGGGGGAAATAACAATAGACGTCAAGGGAAAAATAACAATAATCTTCAAACCAACTTCCCTTGTGGCCTTTGCGGTGAGTTCAGTCATTATACTCATCATTGCCCCTAAATCATTGATTTTAAATGGATGAAAGACTCAGGAAATGGACCACATCCTCCAGCACCTCCTACCCCTCAGCAGGCCCCACAATAATATGTGCAATAACCACCCCCAGCCGTGCTACAAAACCCCATTCTGCACCAGGGTGTAATGAACACTCAACACGACATGCAGCCTACCCCACCACAGTTGGGACAATATCTCAACTCGAACAATCCCACAGATCGTACTATCCTCCTCACTAGTGAGGAAGAAGTCATTCTACAGACATGTAGTCGTCAATACCGTGCACCCGCTAAGTCTCCTCCCATTACCCCAGAAACAATCCCAGCACCAACGGGACCCCTGTTGGTGATCGCTCGCCCTAGCACGGAAACACCTCTTTGCATCCCGCGCATCCCATTGTGCAGGAATGTCCACAACCCACAGGCTAGGGCGGCTCATAATTACAGTTTGATCGATGACTTAGCACAATCCCCGGCTGCAATGTCAGTCTTAGAAGTCCTTCAAACTTGTCCCACTCATCGGAAATCATTACTTTCCACCTTGGGGGCAGTCGACCCTGTAGATACTCAACTCATCACATTCGATCTCCACAGCGGAGAACCTCGCCTCCCCGCTCTCATCACTTTTCAAATCCCTGTTAAAATTCGGAACATTACATTTCATTGGTGCATCATCAATGAAGGCACATCCACATGCATCATGTCCAAGTCTGTATGGAAGAAACTTGGTCCCCCCGAACTCATACCATCTACCATTACCTTAAGAGCTTATGACGGAGGACCATCTTCTCCTTAAGGGCTCTTCCAAAACGTCCCTGTAGAACTCAGGGGCAAGCGCATTCTCATTGCCATTGAAGTTATCGATGCCCCACTCGATTACAATATCTTGTTTGGTCGTAACTACATGTACTCTATGAAGGCAATTGCCTCTTTCATCTTTCGAACCATGATGTTCCCCCATAACGGGAAGATCATTACAATTGACCAAGTTTCACATTATGAGCCAAACCCTTCTGCCAACATCGATAACATTCCCCCTCTCATCCACACTAATCCTAAAGCATACCCACTCATCGAAATGGGGCCCGAAATTTTCAAAGACCCATCATTGTTAGGAACCTACCATGGTGCACCACCGCTCCTTCATCCTTCCAATCAGGTATGTGTCGTATCGTCCAAAGGAACTGACATTGATGATACCCTTCCTCCCATGGAGGATTCTCTCATATCTGACGTCCCACTAGTTGCAGAGCCCCTCCCTCATGAGCCTCCTGCGAACTCGCCAACTCCACTAGTTCACGATTTCACCTCACCCCAAGGCCATTTCCTAGTTTGGGATACAGTTCCCCAAGCCATTACTCAAATCCCCTTCTTTTACCCTCCACCAAGCGTACAAGCTTTCCAAGTAGCCGCAACACTTACCCTCCCTAATATGGTGCTGTCAATCCCAGTTTGGTATTTACATCCACCAGAGATGGTTCCTCAACCATCCCTTCCCCCCCAAATAGAAGGAATCCTGATGCAGATTCCCATACTCACTCCCACCATACCCTGTACACCCCCACTCACTAACCTCCCTGCCACAGCTGGGGGCAGGTGAAAGAAGAAGGAGCCCACAGATCCACTTCCCCCATGCATCTAACCTCCTTGTGCGCTATGTGATAAAGATGGACACCCAACCAACAAATGCCCATATCTACCCGAGTTACGTAACCTAATTCAACTCCATCAAACACCATTATCGCTCGTCACTTTAGAAAGTACCGACGCTACCTCCCCTCCCATAAGTAGCAAAGGGCTACGAACCAAATTTGCTTGCACCATATGTTTAGAATATGGTCATTATACACACCATTGCCTAGCGCTACCCCAATTCCAACAGACATTAGTAGCAGTACGCCAAAGCTTCCAGCACGAACCCCGTCCAGCTACATCATCTCCACCAAACATCAGTGACATCCATTATGTCACGACTTCAGTCAATGAACGTATGAGATGCTCTTTCTCTCTATGCGATTCCTTAGATCATTTTACATATCAATTTCCTATGATCATTGAATACAGGCAACGCCAAATGACCCTGATTCAAACCCCTGCACCCCCTATACAATCAAGGATTAACCTTACCCCATCACTAGAGATTCTTCACATTATTTCCCCTGAACCAAAATCACTCCCTATTCCTCCATGGTTCTTGGATGACTTATAAGAGGATTTACCACCAAATCCCCCCAATTCTCCCGTTCATTTCCCCATGGAAATTTTACGCCCAACTACCACTAATAATCCTCAATATCTCGATATTTGGTTTATGTCGAGCGAACCATCACAATATCATTGTGTCATTCCCCCTGCTTCTTCATCACCAGAGGACAAACACACAGTGAAAGTCACTGATATCACTCTTTTCAATCCGTTGTATTCCCGACAATTCTACTGTGACAAGGACATACTCAAGGAATTAACCACCCTCGACTTCCCATGGGATGTGCTACACCACAAAGCGCTCTTCTTTCCATAGGAAACCTTCATGCCTCCTAACCAACACCCCATATACACAGTCGAAACCAAGGATTTATCCCATCAGGGAATATCGACTCGTTCAACAACCCCATTCCTGCCCTCGATGCTTTTGAAGAAGGCAATATGGCCAACATCTCCCCCACCATCAAAATCGACATTTCCATCAAAAATGGAGTCATCGAGGAAATCACCATTGGCACCGCATGCACTCCTCAAGAAATCACCGCCTACAAATCCCTCTTCCAAGAATATCGGGATATTTTTGCCTGGTCATACACAGAGATGCCTGGCCTTGATCTCTCTATCGTTGAACATCACATAGACACCTGGCCTGATATCACGCTAGTTCGCCAAAAACAACAACTGCTACACCCGTCCAAAGCCATGACTATCAAAGCCGAGATTGATAAATTACGCGCGGCTGGGTTCATCTACCCCATTGCCTATACCTCATGGGTTTCCAACCCTGTACCTGTTAACAAAAAATAGGGCACTATCCGGGTATGCACGGACTTTCGCGATATCAATCATGCCTGTCCCAAAGACAACTTTCCAACCCCTTTCATCAATCAAATTATCGATGACTGCGCAGGCCACGAGGCTTTATCCTTCATGGATGGTTTCTTTGGCTATAACCAAATCCAAATCCACCCACCCAATCAATACAAAACTGCATTCACCACCCCTTGGGGTACTTTTGCATATCGTGTCATGCCTTTTGGCCTAAAAAATGCTGGCGCTACTTTCCAACGGGCTATGACATACAGTTTTCACGATCTAGCTCATATCATCCTTGCATACTTGGATGACCTCACAGCTCGATCCAAAAAACATGCCCAGCATCTTGATGATTTACGGATCATCTTCCAACGGTTTCATCAGTACAACATCCACTTAAACCCCCTCAAGTGTGTGTTCTTCTTCACTGTCGGGCGCCTCCTCGGGTTCATCATTTCCCAAAGCAGTATTACCCTGGATCCCCTCAAATTCCAGGCCATCACTGAAATTCCACCCCCCTGGAATTTACGCTAACTCTAGAGCCTACAAGGAAAAGCTAACTTTCTACGGTGATTTGTCCCAGACTTTGCTACTCAAGCACACGGTTTCCTTCACTTACTACGCCACGGCATCCCATTCAATTGGGATGATCATGCCCAAAAAGAATTCAACAATCTTAAAATGGCACTCTCCAACGCCCCTTTAATTAGTTCACCCAACTATAATCGCGACTATATCCTCTACATATCAGCATCAACTATCTCAGTAGCTGGAGTTCTCGTTCAAATCGGCGATGATGATCGTGAGCATGTCATTTACTACATTAGTAAAAACCTCTCAGGGCCACCCTTGAAGTATAATCACGAAGAGAAGCTAGCCCTTGCAGTCGTCCTCACAGTCCAGAAACTACGCCATTACATTCTGCTTCACATAACCAAAGTCATAGCAGATTCCAACCCCATGCAATACTTGCTCTGTCGTTGACAAATTAATGGAAAATTTTCCCGATGGATCGATATCCTTCAGGAGTACGATCTCGAATTTTCAACACCCAAGAGAAAGAAATCTCTCATCCTCGCCGAACTTGTCACAGCCTTCCCCTCTGATACTACCAGTGCCCCCGTCAATACCGACTTCCTTGATGAACATCTCTTTTACATCACTTTGGATGACACTTGGTACGATGACCTCCTCGTCTACCTCTAAACCCAAAAGTTTGGTAACCACCTCTCACGAGATGATCATTGCCGTATCCGCCATTAGGCCCCCCGCTATCTCCTCATCGGAGATATCTTATATCGGCGAGCGATCGACACCATACTTCATCGATGCTTGAATATTGACGAGGCCGATAGAGTCTTGAACGACTGTCATAGCGGCGCATGCGGGGGCCATCTCTCAAAGATGTCCACTGCTCAGAAAATCATTCGCGTAGGTTACTTTTGGCCCACATTGTTTCATGATTGCATTCATGTCGTGAAGCGATGTGATAAATGTCATCTTTACACCAACAAAGCACAAGCACCACTTGCTCTTCTCCACCCAGTCATTACTGCAGACCCCTTTTGTAAATGGGGCATCGATTTCATGACTTGTAACCCCCCATCCAGCAATGGACACAAATACATCATTGTCACAGTCGATTACTTCACAAAATGGGATGAAGCCATGCCTACCTTCAACAACATTGCTGACACCGCAGCACGTTTTTTCTTTAATCACGTCATATCCCGCTTTGGAGTACTACTCCAACTAGTCTCCGATCACGGGAAACATTTTGAGAATGAGATTTTCGTCGAACTCTCATCCCGGTTAGGATTCTCCCACGAGTTTGCCTCACCATATTACCCTTGGTCCAACGGACAGATTGAAGCAGTTAACAAGGTCCTCAAGACTATGTTACAGTGCATGGTTAACAAACATAAGACCAATTGGCATCATATGTTATTTTTCGTGCTATGGGCTTACCATACAGCCATGAAAATGGCCACTGGTTTCACACCATTTCATCTATTTCATGGGGTCGAGGCCACTCTTCCTATCGAGTGCGAAATTCCCACCTTACGCACCGCAATTGAGCTATTACCCAACATTGCTCCAATGGAGCAGCATTTGCTGAACTTAGAGTCCGTGGACAAAGATCGTCGATCTTCATTACAGAACAATGAAGAAGCCAAAAAATGGTCAAAGCCACCTTTGATCGCCATGTCAACCTTTTCTCATTTCACAAGGGCGACCTCGTCCTTGCTTATGATATCACCCACGATGCCCTCAGTCATCGCAAATTCAAGTCATTATGGAATGACCCCTACATTATCCAACATTGCCTCACCAAAGGCGCATACATCCTGGCTTCCCCCGAGGGCCTCTCTCTCAATGAACTCGTCAACGGGCTATACTTAAAGAAATTTTACGCCTAAGCGTAGCCATTCTACATTAGGTTATTTCTTTTATATAGTGTTTTTAATCTTTTTTCCATACCTCATGTCTAAACTATCATTTGTGTTATTGACAGATGATTCCTCCATCGGCCTACCACATCGGTTATGCTGACGGCGCCAGCCATTGGACACAGAATCTCGCTTCAGCTACTTGGGCCCTCTATTCCCCCTCACATGAACTGCTCCATTCTAGTGGAATATGTTTGGGTTTAGAAACCAACAACCAAGATGAGTACACTGCCATCATTGGCCTCCTTGCCGATGCTAGCCATCATCGTATTCGTCACCTTAGCATCTTACTTGACTCCCAACTCGTCGTTCTCCAACTCAACAATGTGTACCATGTCCACGATCCTTGCCTTTTTCGCAAATACCTGCAAGTTAGACTTTTATCTCGACATTTTGATTTCATTACATTTACACATATTCCAAGACAATTTAATCAAACTACAGATAACCTGGCTAACATTGTACTCAATTGGCATATATCACATCAAGACACCTTTATACATACATAAACCATCAAAAGTTTGTCACAGCATATAGATTAGACATCATACATAACATTAATCAATTTTCACACACATGTAAACATCACAAAGACCCCAAAAAATGTATATCCATATATATATATATAAATGTCGGTCAACAATGCCATCAAAATGTTTACATACACATAAAATACATTGAATACAAAATCTGCAGGCCAGTGAAGCACCTCGGTACAAAACTAGTGTCTCCACCCAAAACGGGCTCACCGGCCTATATAATATACAAAAAATACACAGAGAGACACTCATGGTGCCTCCACAGCACCACCTCCTGGCCCTCCCTCGGGCAGTGGTGCCCCACCCACTATTGGTCCCTTCAAGCCTAGAGGTAACCGCTCGATCATCGTAGCACCTGCTACTGCTTCTCATTGAACCACGCTCTGCCACATCAGCGAAAATCCCACACACTACTCTAGGATGCCCTCGTCCTAGATGCATGACCACATGCCCTCAGGCACTCCTTGTAGCACCACCTCCAAGTGGTGACGAACATCCTCAAAATCTCCCCCGGCACCAGTCGGAGGTGCATGCGATGGCCCTACACCAGGGTCATCAAAATGATGTCTCCTAGATGCTCTCTCCTTGCCAACTGGTCTCGCCTCAACATCCTCGCACCGTTATCTCTCTCCCTCACAAGGCTCTCCCCACGAAGGCCTCGCCGGCCCCTGATGAGCCGACGCTCTAACCCACTCCACCTCATGCCCGCGAGGTCCCACATCTGCACATACAAACAAACAAAGGATAGCATCAGCATCCATCTATACATAATACACATGCTATACTATCTAAATATCAAAACATAAAACATCACATCATGCCTCGGTGGTCGAACACCTCTCCTAGAGCTAAAACCATATCCAGATCACCCCGGAATTCCACCCCATAGTACGGATACTGCAGCAGGATCTCTGGCATCTGCCGCCACACCTGTGCAGCCTTGACCATGAAAAAATGGCCACCCTCCCCACCACCGTGGTGAATCAAAATCCACGACCACCACATTAATCGTGGATCTCACACACCAGGTGCGCCCAATAAAACTCTAGGGCACAACATTGGCACCCTCTCCAAAAACCATGCCACCAAGATGGACCCAAAGGCAAAGTCCCCTGAGTCCGAAACCCGACACCTATCGAGCTGCCCTACCATCTTGCCATGCAGCATCAAGCCCCAGGAAAAGTGATCTCCTGCCAATGCCCTCCCCATAATCCTCAGTTGACCACCACTGATCCGCTAAATCGCAAGGGACCCATAAACCCTCACAACCATCGCTGCTACACAACAATGAACCAAAACATCCATAGCCCCGATACTCACCACAGAGCTCGACATAAAATCATCTCTCGAACAATACCTCCAGCCTAAGGTAGCCAACTACCCATCCCCAGGTAACACGGGCTCCACCAGTAAGGGCGTTCCCTGAAAAGGGATCCCAGTCAGAAAATACACATCCTTCGCCATAGTGAAGGCTAGCTGCTCACCCCGCACCATAAAACAATGCAGATTCGGACTCCTAATCCGGAACAAGAATTGTAGGAGGTACTCCTGGGCCCGTATCAAGGGGCACTCAAAGAACTTCAGCAGCCCACAAGCTACCAAAGTGGCACGAACCGCCGACTCCTCAATAGCCACAGCCTCCCTAAGCTGTGACCAGTCCCTCTCTCGCTAATGAACCAGCATCATCCCAATGATCACCTGCAACCACATAATCCAATCCGAGATCAGCCATCTCGAACATAAACACATTAAAATCTCCAAAAAAGATGAGTTTTTCACCCATCAACCTTGCCCCAAAGGTGCGGCTATTTAAACCCACACGCACGCACATATGTGCGCCTATTCAACCCACGGGTGCTCACATATGCATGCCTGTTCACCCCACAGGTGCGCACGCATGCGCACATGTTCACCCGACAGGCGTGCACACATGCACGCATATTCATCCCATAGGTGCACATCTATGCGCGCTTGTCGGCCATACAGAGGAGCCTTCATGCACCCCTATCATGAACATAGGCGTGCATCACAGCGTGCCTGTCCACAACACACTCAGACACCCATGTGCAACTGTTTAGCTAACATGCACGCATACCATGAACACCTTTTCCCCCCTTAGGGCGCACTCGTGCGCATGTATTTAGATAACAGGGACACACCCATGCGCACATATTTCTGGATCGATTACACACTGGGGGGCCCACACTGACAAAACTCCCGGTACGACCCTCCATACAGGCCCTGTCCACAAATAAAAAACCTAATTCTATGCAGGACGATAAGACCACTAACCTGAAGCTCGTTGGTCTTGAATTGGCTGCGTCATTCTCCCAGAATCTCCAAATCTCCTCTGAATATCTCTCGTCCAATCACTCTGACAGAAGGTACAAATGAGGTAGCAATGTGGGCCCTACAGTTATATATAGTCCTTTTTGCCAAACTTCCCGGACCCATTCCGGGAGCTCCGGGTGTCTGTTTTTCGATCCGTCTTCAGCCACGGGATCAGTACTCTGTCCTCTACATCAAGACAATCCCCAGGCCACTTTTCATTCTTAGCCCCCGAGGAGCCATTTTTTCCACACCCCGTCCAGGTACGCATGCTCATGTTCAAAATTATCAAATAAATACTTGTATGTTCGATTCTCTTCAGATTTTTTTCACATCGGGTATTTGGTTTTCATGTGTGCAGGTACTTGGTCATCATACACTAGCGCAACCCCTTCAGGTATATAATCAACACTGGCATGTAATCAATCCCTCTGAATCTCAATTGCATCTCCAATCACACCCTCTGAAATTTTCCTTTAGGGTCCCCATATCCGTCTCTGTAGTACCGCCACCTCCATTTCATTTTGGGTACTGTCACCTGGTAGCACTCTCCCCCACATGATTTGTCCCATTCATAGACCCCTTGGTACTTTGACACTCATGCTGTTTTCAACCCTTTAGGAATGGGAGTCCCAATAGTCTTACATCATGTCGCGAATCAACCACATATTCCTTCTCCTAATTTTACTAGCCTACCCACTGGACTCCTAGGGCACTTTCTCACGGATTATTTTGACTGCACTCCCGCAACATCATTTACCATCCATTTCTCCCATCATCAGTCTATCCATCCTCATATTTCCCTCCATACATTACCCTACTACAGAAACCAACCTACGGGGCCCCCACCCTCCACTTGTTTTTTCCACCAACTTGCGCCATCCCCAGGCCAAGCCCTCCTACAATGGGGCACCCATTTCTGTATCTGCATTATTATCCCCACGGATTTTTTAATTCTTTTTGTAACTAAGCCATTATTTCCAGCATGTTACATAGCTTTTTGTCATCACCTTCGGTGACCTTCCTAGCAAGCGCAACCCATGTCACCCTTAGTTGGGGCACTCCTTGTCATCTACTCCTATTGACATCGTCCATATACTCCGAGTATCCCACAGGCCACCTACCTCTGCTCTCTGAGTTTGTTCACTTTGTCCCACCTCTAGCAAAACTTATCCCATGTATTGTTGTCCCCCTGACACTCGACCTAGTTAAACAGTTGCGGCCACTTATACTTCACATATACCCCCAACCAAGGGCAGTCTTGAGTCTCCACACATATTGACTTTGTCCATGTACCTCCTCAATTCCTAACTCCACCTAGTAGATTTCATGAAGCCCTTTGCTTCTTGGAGTTGCGTCCCCCTTTTGTTGACATCAGCACAGTTTCCAGAAGGGCGACAGTATCTTGACTCTCATTTCCTTTCCAATGAGAGGTCTCGGACAGCACAGGGAGAACCATAATTGCTCCCTACTATCATTGACCCCCATAACATTCGACTTCAACAATTTCTCATGTTACGGTGGGTCTTACTTTGCGACTATTGCAGTTTTTTCTTATATTTGTCGAAGACCTCTGAACTTGGCGGGGCTATCAATGCCTACAGAATCCGTGATACTTCTTACAAGTGTCATTGCCTACTGTTTAGAGTATGTTCCTCTTCATAATTTTCCTCTGCCTTTATCACAACCGCCCCCGAGGGCGCTGCAGTTGTCTACATCAACACACAGTTTTAGTTACTATACAACACCCTTCTTTTTTGAGTTACATGACACGAGCATGGGGCATGCCCGCCTCGTTTGTACACAATTTATTTTACATACCTTACACAAGGTTGGGTCCTACATGCTCCCTTCTCCCTCCAACAGATCACTCTTGATACTCTCACTATCGCTCTTTCTTACAATGACACTCTCAGTAGAAGAAACATTGATGAATTTTGGCTACACGTATGCTCCTAACCTCATGCATCAGGGGGCATCTGTTATTACTGAAATTTTGTCCGCAAATGGTTACAGGAATCCAGCATCTTCAAACAGCTATGAGTTCACCCATGGACCAAAATTACCAAAAACACATTTCCAAAAGGTCCAAAACTATACAACCAGTTATAAAATCAAGGTGCGCTATGACTACACAGGGTGTGCGTGCACATGCGCCATCCAGAAATGCAAGAAAAGCGCACATGCACACGATGCATGACTGTGGTCGCTAAAAGATGCGCACACCTGAGAACAATGCATTTATGAGATTGGTCGGCCTCCCACCCACTTCTAGTTCAGCTTCCAAGTTGATTTGACATCCAAATCTCGGCTGGATCTGACTGGGTGGCTGTTCAAAGACCTAAAAGTGCCCTAAACAACCCCTTTCCACACTAAAAGTTGGTTGCACAATACCTCAAAGTGGTGCTATAAAACAAGGCCATGGGTGCACTACATTTTCAAGGAATTCATTTGCAAGGTTATGCTGCTACTATTCTCTTGGGGAATCCTCTTTTCTCATCAAGAGCATAATAGCATCATTCCATTTGGGCAATCCACCTCACCTTTTGAGTGTATTAGCTTGGGGTTCTTTCACCATTTCTATCAAAGTTTCAAAGTTGTAAGAAGAGCTCAATTGTGGGGGTCCAAGAGCCCTCCCTTGGAGGAAGAAGGGACCCAAAGTCCTCTTTCTTCTCGTGTTTTCTTTTCACTAATACAATCATTTCCATTGGTGACATGAGTCTTATTGGTTTCTTGTTCTTATGTCCTTATGCTCAATAGTTTAGTTGTTCTTTCCTTTCTTAGTTTAATTCTTAGCTTAGTCTTTTATGTTTCTTTTTCTAGCCCTTTCCTTCACTGCTATCTTGCTTAGCTAACCCAACTAAGCTTGTAAGCACCTCTATTTTTCTCATTTAGGTGACAAAAGAGGCGCAACACTTATGTTTTGTTGTTGAAGCAATTGAGAATGGTCCACACACGTCTGTGTGAACTCTCTCTAGGATCACCGAAGCACGGTTCTCCTCTTCATGAAAGGTGGACTTTACATACTTACCCATGGTGCAACCCTTGCACTGATCTAACTGAGAAAGTGTTCCCATTGGAAGTCCAATAGATATTTGTTGCATGATCTTCAAGGCTCCATGATGAAGATGGCCCAATCACCTGTGCCATAATTCACCCTCATCCTGGATCACCACTTTTTCTGCCTTGCCCATCATGGTAGCGCATCCATATACATCCAGCTTGTAGATATTCTTAACTCGAATCCCTATCTTCTTGACTTGACCCGTTGTTTTATGCTGCAGGAAATATTTTCCATCGTTGAAAACAATGCCATAGCCTCTGTCCTCCAACATTACAACTGAGACCAAGGTTTTCTTTAGACCTGGAACATGCATAACATCTTTCAATTGAAATGGCTTACCTGGATCCCTCTAAAAGGTAATGGTACCAATGTCAGTCACACTGTATCGTCCATCGTCACCCATCTCTATATGCATTTTGAGATCTTTCTCCTCCAAGTCACTGAAAAGCTCCTTATCTCCCATCATGTGGAAGGAAGCACCACTATCTAAAGACCACACCAATCCCAATGCACTTGACGCCATGCATGCGATCAAGTGGAAGTCGAGTTCAAATTGCGAGGCAAGGGCCTCACCAGCTGCATCTCCAACAACCTTCTTGGTCTTCTTCTTTTGCGGACAGTTAGTAGCGAAATGCCCATGTTCGTGACAGTAAAAACACTTCACTTTGGGTAAATTCAACTTCTTTCCTTTAGACTCAGATTTTGAATGGAATTTCTTCCCCTTCCCTTTCCTTGCCTTGGTAGCCAAAGCACAATCCTCTTCATCATCATGTTTTGATGAAGAGCCATCTCTGGTGTTCCGCCTGAACACCTCTTGCACTAGATCCAACCATAGTCGTTCCCAATCTGGAAATTTTTCCCTTCCATTGACAGAGTCTTGATAACTATGCCAATTCTTGAGAAGTCCTAGGAGAGCCAAGCTCACCAAATCATCATCAGTGACTGTTATTCCCACACTCCCCAGCTCATCCCGACATTGGACAAACTTCGTGAGATATTTTGGAATGGATTCGCCCTTCTCCATCTTGATCTTCCTGAGTTTATCTTTGAGCGCCAATTTCCTATGGTCGTTGTTGTTTTGGAATAGATCCGTCAAAGCCTTCCACATTGCATATGGTGTGTATTTCCCATGTACGTTTGATACAAAGTGGTCTCGTACTCCCTCCAACAGGATNCCATTGACAGAGTCTTGATAACTATGCCAATTCTTGAGAAGTCCTAGGAGAGCCAAGCTCACCAAATCATCATCAGTGACTGTTATTCCCACACTCCCCAGCTCATCCCGACATTGGACAAACTTCGTGAGATATTTTGGAATGGAGTCGCCCTTCTCCATCTTGATCTTCCTGAGTTTATCTTTGAGCGCCAATTTCCTATGGTCGTTGTTGTTTTGGAATAGATCCGTCAAAGCCTTCCACATTGCATATGGTGTGTATTTCCCATGTACGTTTGATACAAAGTGGTCTCGTACTCCCTCCAACAGGATCCTACTCACCTTTTCCACTTTCTTTTGCCATGCATCAAGATTTGCAGCATCTGGCTTAGGAACATCCTTGTCAATGAATTCCTTCAAACCATTATATTTGAGTACTGCCTCCATCTTGTCCTTCCAAGAAATGTATTTCGAGCTTCCCTCGAGTGCATACTCTAACCTCAAGCCATTGAATCCATTTCGATCTTGAATCAGCTGTAGCGCCAAGAAAGTCTTTCTGCAAATTCGACTTCTATCCAATCGCAAACTCGGTTTCTGCAATCTTCTGCGCTCTGATACCATGTAGAAATTTTAATACAAATTATGTATTGTTTGGATTCTCATGATCTAACAATTATATGCCACTGTTAAATACATAATCGCTTCTACTAAAATTCTTGCAGAATTTAAAACATGATCGCCAATTGAAATATCAAGAAGAGAGATCAATCACACATAACACAGATGTTTTACTGGGAAAGCATAAAGCTGAAAACCCCACTATCATATATTATGTATATATAATGGATCATGAAACAATATCATACAAAACTCTAATCCAAGATCTCTCGGTACAATATACAATCGTCTCACACTGTCATACAAAAATTGGCAAATGCATGTGCCAATTTACTGCCTCCAGATAGCTTGCCTCCTCTGCGCAATCCCTGCCAATGGAAACCTCTGCAATGAATGAATCCCTCTTGCCTAGGCTGCGCATTGCTCATGGGCACATCCAATGTGTGTGTGGTTGCATGAGTGCACTCACTAATGTCACAACTGATAGTCAAACTGTCTCTTTCACCTTTTATCTCAATTGGGTCTCCACTAGATCTGACATGCATGTAGTTAACAGTGGTAAATCTTCAGTTGCATGTGAGACCACTG
>JASDQU010188836.1:0-10716 GCA_032191745.1 Picea mariana | reverse complement strand
TAGCAGAGAAAACCCCACCCATTCCAAGACTAGGTGAATGAGAGAAACTCCCATTTGGACAATGATAGTGTAACTTCCATTTGGACATTGATAGAGGTAGAAGATCCCTATCCAACCAAACTTGTGGAGTGGAGATATTCATGGGTCATAGATTCCATTTGGACATCGACAAAGGAAGAGGATCCCTATTTGGCCAAACCCGTGGAGTGGAGATATTCATGGTTTGACATAATTCCACAAAAATCGGTAATGGATATCCAAGCTCAGAGTTTTTCATTGTTTAGTAAATGGATATGAGTTATTTTCTTTGTTTTTACCAAGGTTTCCAAGCAAATTAGAGGCTACAAACCTTGTGCTTCTCACACTGCATTTGAAGGAGACTCATAAAACACACTCTACATATATTCCTAATTCTCTACATTGACTAATATAGGTGGATATCGGTGGCCACCCACCTTTTCCAACTTTCTCAAAATAGTTTTCTGGCAATTTTGGCAATTTACTATTTTTAGCTATTTTTAACTTCCGGGGCCATTTTTTGGGATAGAGATATTCAATGATAGTCAAAGTATTTGATTGTGCCACCAAAATGAATCTCCTCGGTGATACCTCTCCAACGAGTTATCGTGCACCTCAAACGAAAATCGTATGCAAATGTTACAACTCCAAGAAGTTGATGTACTAACTTACCCAAATGGAGACCACATGACTTTTGACACTTCATCTCCTAGGGTTAGGTTTTTAGATGTCTATGGTTTTTGACATTACTATTTATTGAAAAAAGGCCTTCAGAGCCTCATTGTAATCATCTTTTTTCAAATGAGTGCATCCATCACATCTCTTCTCATAGATAAGCTACCACCATTCCATCAAGCTTGTTTTCCACTGAATTTTATAGTTTAAGTTTATTTCCTTATTGAATCGAAAACCAAATTTATTGTATCTCAATTATTCTATGTTAAGAATATTTTAATAATTTGTATTCATTTTGTTCTTCTCATAAAATCCGGATAAGTGGTATCAGAGCGGTCTGCCCCTTGTTGTCTTAATGTATGCCTCCAACGAGGTCAGGGTACAAAGAATTGGGTCTCGATCTTGTTTCTCTTGAGGAAAAAATCTCTCGCATGCCCAAAAGACCTCTCATGGTAGGAGAAAAGAAATATGATGAGATAGGAGATCCTTTCAAAATGTTTCTTGAGGAATCCCTCACGTAATAGAGGAACGAGATGATGGATAGTTTCTCACAAATCCTTTGGGGGCTACCAACAGGCGACACATCTTCCTCAAGAGGAGACGCCCCTCCCATTCAAGGTACAAATCAACTTCAATATTCCTATATTTGAATTTCATATAGACACACANGGTATTTTTTTGTCCATAACTTTTTGAATAGAGAAAATATTACTTTTTCACTCGTCAAAGTCATTCCCTATGTTAAATATTGGTGGGAAACTTTTAATGAGAAAATGGAAACAAAAGAACCCTCATTATTTACAGTCACAACCACCTAGGAATCCTTTAGGGATGATATTAATGAAAAATACTACCCTTTTGGAAGTTATGATGACTTGTATACCAAATGGACCACACTATGACAAGAAAGATACCAAGCAGTGCGAGAGTTCAAAAATATCTTCCACACCTTGCACACCAAGTTGGGTATCAAATATTCAGAGTCATGTCCAGTGCTCAAGTATCACAATTATTTGAATATAGACATCCAGACTTAAATGAAATTTTTGGACATCTCATCCTTGGTCACGGCCTACCAATATGCCGTCAAAATCGACCAAAAGCTTAAACAAAAGACATGGCAATTTGGGCCTAGGAACCCCTCACAGCAAAAGCTAGGAAGGGCCAACCTTAATCCATAGAACATAGGACAAAGAAAATATTGACAGTATTAGGAAAACCATTCCAAGTTGCAAGCAAAGAAGGACATCCGAAAGACAAAGAAAGATACTGGGAAGTGGTGTGACTTCCATAAGAGCCTTGGAATAACACTACCGACTGTCGCTCAAAGAAGTTGATGGTGGTCAAAGTGAAATCCTCTTAATCAGATATGGGTTATGACTCTAAGTCAAAACCATAAAGGGGAATATAGATCATTGACGCAGAACCCACTGCCACCATTTCTACCACCAAGCTCCATCCCGATGAACCAGATGAGCCAGAAGAAGGCGGGCACCTCTTCCATTCATAGATGTGGGTAAAAGACACCCCACTGCACTTCATCATTGATAGTGGTAGCCAAAAGAACCTCATATTAGAAGATGTCATCAAGCGGTTGGTGCTTCTGAAAATGTTGCACCCACAACCCTACTATTGGGCTCCAGATTTATAACATTTTCTTGCTGGTTCTTGAAAATATTGTTTACTCGCCTGAAGTCTTTTGTTAAGAAAATGGCATTCTTTCTGTGCTATTCATATTTTTTTATACATATATGTTCCATTGTATACAGAAATCATGAAGTGCTTCCAAAGCCACAAATGAGCGAAGAATTCAACTATAAATACAATAATAATCCTCTTCTGCGGAGAATATCTGAACTTTGCAAAAATGCAGGGTGTTGGCTTGTAGTGGATAATACTTATGAGTATTTTATGTATGATGGGTTGAAACATACTTGTGTAGAGGCTCCACACATTATCAATGTATTCTCTTTTTCTAAATCTTATGGTATGATGGGCTGGTGAATTGGATATATAGCATATCCTTCTAAAGTCGAGGGCCTTGGAGCACAACTGCTCAAAACACAAGATAATATCCCAATATGTGCTTCAATCATTGGAAAAAAGATTGCTCTGTATTCACTGGAGCTTGGCCCTGAATGGGTGAAGGAAAGGGTTTAAAAACAAAGATATAATTTTGGATGCACTGTCACCTCTTGGTGTAAATGTTGTAAAGGGTGGACAAGGAGCAATTTATCTCTGGGCAAAGTTACCAAGTGGTGCTTCTGATGATGTTGAAGTTGTTAAATGACTTGCAAAA
Source organism: Picea mariana (assembly GCA_032191745.1). Taxonomy (NCBI): domain Eukaryota; kingdom Viridiplantae; phylum Streptophyta; class Pinopsida; order Pinales; family Pinaceae; genus Picea; species Picea mariana. The sequence goes on along the minus strand of JASDQU010188836.1, from coordinate 7,724 downwards.
AGACATGGGGTTATTGTTATCCCTGGTAGTGCTAGTGGAGGACCAGGGTATGTTCATGTTTTATTTGGTCCCAGGGAATGCTTTCTTCTTAATTTTTCAGGTAGAAAGATCTCGGCAATATTATTGAAGATGTGCAAATTGTTAAGGTCATCATTTACTTCAGTTTCTGGGGTTATTGGGCAATATGCAAAATGCCAGCCATTATAAAAACCAAGATAAGTTTGACTCTGAACAGCTAAACAGAGTGCTCTGCGATTTGAGGAGGAATCACTATAGTTGGGCCTTTCCTTGACATAATAGTTGGTGCCCTATGCCACTTCATAAATCCGTGCATGTATAACGTAGGGGGGAAAACTGTTTGTTAAGCATGACATGAATAAAGGCAATCTTTTAAATCGAAATATGTGTGTTGGACTTTGAATCATTGGTTCTCAACGAGCACTCAATAGCTAGCATCAAGCAAATTCGTGCATGTATAACGCAGGGAAGAAAACCGTTTTGTAATCTCATGACACGGGTCGATTGGGTATGTAAAACATGTCTCAAAATGTGTCTCAAAACCATTTTGTAACTACTTGTTTACCTAGGGTGCAAAGCCATGCATTGTAACTAATTTGAAATGTTATATAAGGAGCTGCTATGTTCGAGAAGGAGGATAGATAGAGAATAGACTAGATAGGAGAATATAATAGAGATCGAATCTCCAAGCATTTTTATTGTTCTCATTTTCAATAAAGTAGTTAAGAGTTTTATTAATTTGACTCCTGTTATTTGCAAGTTTACTGTGAGTTATTTAGTTTCCAGTATGTGTTGATTTAGAGAACAGTCTGTTGACAAAGAAGGCAGGGCCCCCTTCAATGGAAATAGAGCTGTGTAGATTGCATTTACAATAGACTCCATCTTCAGATTTGAACATCATCTTTCAGCCATTTTCTCATTGATTTCATAGAACAGAAATAACATTTCATTTGATTGCAACATAGGGTTTAGCATTTCAAGCTTCAAGTTTAGATGTTATCTTTTCAGCCATTGATTAATAGAAATAGCATTTCATTTGGTTACAATAGAGAGTTTCATTGCATTATAAAATAGAAGGTTGCTGAGTTATGTGGAGTAATAAGTAGCAGAAACTTAATTGTCTTCAGTTGTCAGTGTGCAGTAGACCTTTTACATGCATATGACCATTTTTTACAGAGCAGTTTGATGAAGTTAGTACAGGGTAGTACAGAGTAGTGCAAACGAGTGTAGAACATAGTAGAGTACAGTAGCTTCTTCCAACAAGTTTCCTTTAGCAGTTCAGAGATTAGTTTGGCATTCTTTAAACCCCCTCTTCAACCCTGCATTTCCTGTTCTGGTTCCTCTAAGTCTACCTTCTTGAGTTCAAAATTAAATGTTGATTTACATGGTATATCTTTAGCTCGACACCTACACCATTGGATGGCTCCACAAATGAAGTGATCTATGCATCATCCAATAGTTTTGACTGTCATACGGCATCAATCCCTTCAAATATGAGATATTGTGTTATGTTTCTCCTCTCGAAGTCTGTAGTGTTATTTTGGGCCAACGTTATTTATGGAAATGTCATGTTGTATATGAGTCTCAGACTCGTAGTGTTATTATTACTATGAATAGGAAATTATACAGGATACTCGAGGCATTTCCTCCTAGTTATTTTTCCTTGATCTCTCCCAAGCAATGCAGGAAGGTCATCTCTCAAATCGGGAAATTTGCCTTCTTCATAATTTTCTCTCAAATTGTTGAAAGATCACAGCCACATCTAGGGCCTTCACGGTTGATCTCTCCACACACAAAAAACAAGTGGATAAGGTTGTGTAAGAATACTCGGATATCTTGTCCTCTCCTACGAGGGTACCTCTGCACTGCTAGTTCTAGCATCCCATCGATATGACCCCAGGTGCACTACTACCCAATGGGAAGGTATACCCTCGCTCTCTGTTATAAAATGAGGAGATCAATAGGCATATGAAATAACTTATCCATAAGGGGCACATACATCCCAACTCATCTGCTTGTGGGAGCCCAACCATACTAGTGAAGAAGAAAGATGGGACTTGGTGAGTCTACATTGATTACAGGGCCCTGAATAAAATCATAGTCTAAAACTGGTACCTGATTCCCCAAATTGAAAACCTACTTGATCAAGTCATGGGGGCCAAATAATTTAGTAAGAATTATCTAAAGTATCTCTACCACCAGGTCCCAATAGAACATACAGATGTATGGAAGATCGCCTTCAAGTTAAAAGAATGCCTTTTTAAATGGCTGGTTATGCCCTTTTGTTTGAAAAATGCTCCAACAACTTTGATGAGGATGATAGATGATATCCTACGACCTTTCACCAATACTTTTGTAGTGGTGTATCTAAATGACATCCTCATTTACAACAAGACCTGGGTAGAACACTTGCATCATATTCAATAGGTTCTACACACCCTGTGGTAGCACAAACTATATGCAAAGTTGGAAAAATGCTCCTTTGGCATGGACATGGTCCATTACTTAGGCTGCATCATTGATTGACATGGTTTGAATGTGGATCCATCCAAGATCTAGGTCATCTGTGACTAGCCAGCGTCAGCCACACTCACTAAACATTAGAGCTTCTTGGGCCTCGCCAATTTCTATCGCAGGTTCTTGTTGGGATTATCTCATATCATATTGGCCCTCAACCAAATAACCAGGGGTGGTGGTAAGGAAAAATTTTTGTAGGGCCTCTCTCAAATAAAAACCTTCGATAAATTGAAGAAGGATTTGTGCTCATCCCAAGTACTTTCATTACCAGACCTAAACCATCCCTTGATTAAGACAGATGCTTCATACTATGTTGTGGGCGTCATTCTCACTCAGCACAACCACCCCATGGCATATCATAGTGAGACAATATAAGATGATGTCTGTAATTACCCTACTTAAGAAAAATAAATGTAATCCATTGCTCAAGCCTTCCTCTAGTGGAAACATTACATTCTTTGGAAGGAGACAGTCATCCACATTGATCATAAGCCACTACACTTCATGCAGACCCAAGGAAAATTATAGAATGACCACCATCAAAAGTGGTCCACATACTTATAGCAGTTCCACCTCAACATCAAGTATAAAATAGGAAGTACCAACCAAGTTGTTAATTTCCTCAACCGACCTCCAGTTGCAGTACTCGCCACAGTGATAGAATATTGTGGCCATGAGACCTCCGAATGGCCCCACCTCTACGAGACAGACCCTAACTTCTTCACACCTACCAAATGTTGGGTGAAAACTTAGTGGTTGCTAATTTCCATCTTCAAGATGGGTTGTTGTGCCATCTGGGTCATCTCTCCATTCCATCAAGCTAGCACGCAAAGATGATTTGGGAAGCTCACTACAGTCTAGTGGCAGGACACTTTGGTGTAGAAAAGACAGTAGCAGTGCTACATAAACATTTCTACTGGACGAAACTTTGACAGGATGTCGGAAAGTATATCAGTTCATGCACCGCCTGTGCTATTGCCAAACTGACCACTAAGAAATAGGGCATGTACACCCCTCTGCCTACTCCTAATAGGCCATGGGAATCCATCTCAATGGACTACATGTCAAGTCTCCCATCCACCAAGAGGGGAAATGACTATGTTTTTGTGGTTATTGATCACTTTTCGAAGATGGCGATTCTAGCCACTTACAACAAGAACATCACAGAAGAAGCCACTGTCAAGCTCTTCTTTGAATGAGTAAAGGTACATTTTTGGATCCCGCAAACCATTATCTCAAACCATTAAAGTCGTTTCCTCAAGACATTTTGGTCGAGCCTCTAGTCACTACTAGATACCAAGCTCACCAAATCCATTCCCTTCCATCCCTAGACACGTGGTCAAACTGAGGCCAACAATCAGATGATCGTACATATACTGCACATGTACAATTCAAAACACCTTCACACATGGGATGAGAGTCTTACTTATGTCCAACATAGCTATAAATAAGTGATGCATAGCTCAACTAACCACAACCCCTTTCAGGTGGGGTTGGTATTCCAACCATTAGGCCCTATGGATGTTGCACTACCCCTGGTGACCACCTCGATCGACTCATCCCATACTCCACCAGAAGCTGAGAAATCCACCTAGTTCATTAAGAGGATCCGACACATCCACCGACAAGTTTAGGATATTCTACATAAGTCTAATTCTAAGTACAGACAGTGCCATGATCAACATCAGATGCCACATAATTTTTAGGTGGGAGACAAAGTTTGGTTGCACTTGTAGAAAGAATGCTTTATAGGGCCCCATAAAACTATTTTCCCACTCTGTTATGGGTTGTACACTATCACCAAGGTTGTGGGTGACAATGCTTTTGAGTTCAAAATTCCCTCTTTCCTTGGCCTACACCTATTATTCAACGTGGCTCTCCTTCAGCCATATTTCCCACCATTATTTCACACCTCGGAGATAGCAGAGCAGTTGACACCAACAGAGCTTAATCCTGGATGCATGAAACATGAATCTAGTGATCATATTTTTTACACACATGTCAAGGGCACCCAACAACAAAGGATCAATCTTTATCGATTCCTCAAAGAAGGGTAGCTCTTGCACCAAGGCAAGTAGCTCACTCGGGGCTAAATTCAACAGAAATTTCCTCAGCTGATGGGGGTAATCAATGAAATGTATACCATTGATAATTAAGGAGGGAGGATTGATCCAGGTGGATATCAGTGACCACCCACCTTTTCCAACTTCCTCAAAATAGGTTTCTAGCAATTTTGGAAATTTACTATTTTTAGCAGTTTTTAACTTCCAGGGCCATTTTAAGGTCCTAAATGAAGGTTTTTTGGGATCGATCCTCTCGATGATAGCCAAAGGTTTATATTGAGCTCCAAAAATGAATCTCTTTGATGATATCTTTCCAATGGGCTATCCTGCACCTAAAACAGAGATGGTATGCAAAAGTTACGACCCCAGGAAGTTAATGTACTAACTTCCCAAACAATGCCCTCATGACTTTTGGTGCTTCATCTCCTAGGGTTAGGTTTTTGGATTTCTATCGTTTTGGACATTCCTTTTTATTTTTGAAAGGTATTTAGAGCCTCATTATAATCATCTTCCTGCGAATGAGTGCAGGCGTCACATCTCTTCTTAGAGATAAGCCGCCACCATTCCAGCAAGCTTGTGTTTGGCTACATTTTATAGTTTCAACTTATTTCCTTATTGAGTAGAAAACCATTTTTACTGTATCTTTGTTACTCTATTTTAAGTATCTTTTAATAATTTGTATTCATTTTGTTCTTCTCATAAAAATTTTATCATCAACTAAGTCTCTGCATTTTTACAAAGAATTTCTCCTTCATTTGTTTCACCACCCATAATGACGTTGTTAAATTTGTGGTCGTTGCAACAATAGGCATGAAAAATATCTTTTTGTTCAAACATTCCCTAGGAACCAACATACGAGAGAACCCATAATTTAACTATTATGTGAATACACCTTAGAAAAAAATGCATCTATTATATTTGTCCCTCAACCAATCAATAAGGAAGGAACAACAAAGAAACAAGGATCTCTTCCACATGCCACAGATAGGAAGTACCTGTAATTTATGCTCCTCCGCATTTATTTATGCTCCTACACATATTAATATAAAATAAGGGTATCCTCATACATTACCTATTATCACCACTGCTCCTCCATATTAATTGTAAATGTGTTGAACCTTCACAGAATAGATCTAGTTGGGAATTGATATACACAATTGAAGAGAAAATAGAAGAAAATAGAAGCAGGAGAGAGACAATCGAAGAATTCTCATTAATCGTATTTCACACTCAATGAATGAATAATTTAAAATAGATATAGGCTACATGAGTAACTGATGTGCCATATTAGTGATCTAGAGAGATCTAAACAGTCACTGACACACATTTGAGTGAACTACCATCTGTTCCTAGTTAATTGATCCATGTGATCATCAGTTATCTAAGTCATGACTTCCACTAGTCTAACTAAGTGTAACTGAGTGTAAGTGACTCTAAACTAAAGAGGAACATCCTAATTTGTAGGGGAATATTCTATAGAGAGAATATTCTCATCTAAGTAATAGTTCTCAACATTGAATAGTAAAACTTAGGAAAATAATTATAGGTGAGTGTGTAATATCTCCAACACAACCCTTGAACACTACTAGGGTGTAAATTATAAATGGGTCCCGACAACCAAGGCCATGTTAGGTAACCATTGTACAATGCATATAAGAATGAGACACTAAAAAATGAGGAAAGAAGGAAAACCTCATGGGAAACCCCCCCCGTCAAATTACAATGCATTAAAAAAAATGAGAAGGAACAAAAAACAGATGCCAAGCAACCATGCCCTTCACTCCAAAAAGACCTCACAATTGTGCAAGTTTGTGCTCGTTGAAGATTTTGTTGAAGATGTAGATGTATGAACGGATATGATGAAGTATATACAATATTGATATGTCCACACATATCCACTTTCTCTTCTTGTAATGAAGAAGATCCAAATAAAGTTTGGATGAAATTTTAAAAATCGTGTGGTCGTTTCTGGACAAAACGCTGAAATTTTATTGATTTTAAAATGATCATAACTTCACTTTCCAAATTCCATTTTGGACGATTTTGTTTTTGAAATTGCATATTTTTTTGAGAGGAATTAAAATATCCAATGCTTTTCTAAAAATATTTCTCAAAAAATATCATAATTGAATCTTATGTGTGTGGCTCCCTTTTTTTCCCTCAAGATGCATGCATGGTGCATGCATGTTTCTCCTGAGATGCATGCATGGCACATGCAAATGTTTCTGCATTTGAATATTGATATGCATGCAGGATATATTTCGTATGAAATTTAGAAAACAAATCTGAAATGGATTAGACATCATTTGCAATTAATGGAACAATAATTTGTGCATATACTTGTGTAGAAGACTCTTCAGAATAAGAGGCTTGATCTTTTGATGGTTTCTCTTCTGGCTCTATACTTTTAATCTCCTACATGAAATCTTCCTTATTCCTAAACATACCCTCCAATATAGTCCATAATTGGGTTGGAGTGGAGTCTTGTGATACATCATATACTTGGTGGAGAATTTCAGGAGAAATAGACAAGCAAATACATCCTATGGCCATATTTTGTCTATTGAGAAAGTCATTTTTATCATCGATAGAATAGACTCGACTTCTATTGTCATAGTTATTTGGTACAAGCCTCTACATATGAGTTTAAGAAGAATTTTTGGTGTGTCGATGAATAATCCATCTTTTTTGTGTTCTTCAATCTTTAATACCTGGAAACAGAGCATAAATGTGTCTTTTTCCTAGAAATTTGTTGGCTCTGATACCATTTAAATATGGATGACACTGCACAGATAAGATCTAGCTAGCAAAAGGCATACATAGTTTGTAGAAAAATGAGAAGACGAGAGAAAAATTGGAGAGAAAAGAATATAATTGTATTAATCGTATTCCACACTCAAAGAGTGAATAATTTACAATAGATATAGGCTACATGAGTAACTAATGTGCCATAGTAGTGATCTATAGATATCTAGACACTCATTGAAAGACATTTGAGTGAACTACCACCTAGTCCTAGTTAACTGATCCATGCAATCATCAATTAATTGAGTCACGACTTCCACTAGTCTAATTAAGTGTATCTAGGTGTAATTGAGTGTAATTGACTCTAAACTAAAGAGGAAC
>JASDQU010188835.1:0-20350 GCA_032191745.1 Picea mariana | reverse complement strand
ATTGTGCATGGTGTATTGTGGTGTATTGGTGTAACTCTTATACTATTGTTCATTTCTCATTGGATGTAATTGAATGGTTTAAGTATAAGTTGAAAAAGGTTTTAAATTGTACTTGATACTGATTCACCCCCCTCTCAGTATCAACAAGTCTTTCGTCATGAGAAAGGTGGATGTCTTTCTCTTCTAAAAAACCCTATTAAGGAAGGTCATCATAGGTTGCACTATATGCAGGGTGCGATGATACCCGATTTTCGCCCTCTTCTCTAAATCTAGGCTGTGGCATCTCCACTGGCTTCTCTATAACTAGGGTGCGACAATGTCAAAAGACTAAGAAAGGGTCAAGTTTCACGAAAGTTCTAGAAGGGGATCTTCTAGAAGGTGAGGTGGCGTCTGTTTGATTTGGATCTTACTCGCTTATCTAATTTGGTGGGATCATCCTAATCCATTTAACCATCTCTCTTTCTCCTATTTAAGGAGGGATTTCTCATGGAAAGGGATAAGGTTAATGAAGGTTGAATAGGCTAAGAATTGGATGAAGAATTCTACTTTAGTTTATTCTTGAGGGCTTCATTTCAGTTCATCAAGTCATTGTGGATATTCTTCATTCAAGGTTGGAGAAAGTGTGTGTGTTGGAGCAAAGGTCCATTGAAAGGGGACCTTATGAAATCAAGGCTTTTGGTTGTAATCTCCACTTTTACTTAATATGATATAGTAGTATGTTTCTTTCCCATAAAACTATTCTTGTTTTATTGTATAATTCCTTGATCACATGCATAAGTTCTTGTTGAGTACACTGTGTTTCTTTCACTTTGGTTGGCTTGTGTTCTCTTGTAGATTCAATATCACAAGAGCATTGAAGTGGAGCTAGGATGACAACGACAAGAGGAAGCAATATTTAAACGGTATGTTGCCCATCTCTTGTTAAATAGTGAACTCAATGGTTAGATCTTAGGGAAAGTGTCATGTTTTGTTCTATTTTGTTCTAGATCTAGGTGGATCTAGGGAGATCTATTTATGTCTGCATTTACCGATTAATCCCATAACAAAAGTGATATTGTTACATATCTCCTTACTCTTCAATGTTCAAATGACATGACTCCTTCAAAAGAAATAACTTTAAATCTACATGCAATTATGTATTGCATCATTGAGGAAAAGTTATACTGGAAAGAGCCTTTGGGTTTCCTATTATGTTGCCTAATAGAATCTGAAACAGAAGGTGTCATTGACAAATTTCATGAAGGAGTATCTGGAGGACATCATGCCTGGAGAGAAACAACTTACAAAATTTTAAAGGCATGATAATATTGGCCGAAATTATTTACTGATGTGAATGCAAGGGTTGGAGATTACAATTCATGCCAACTGTTTGCTAGTAAGAAAAATATTCCTTCCTTACCTTTAATTCCAATAAACGTTGAATATCCTTTCCAACAATGGGGCCTAGACTTCATTGGATAAATTCATCCACAATCAATTGTTCAACATAGATGGATTCTGACTGCTACTGACTATTTTACGAAATGGGTTGAGGCCATTCCAACTCGGAATGCTACAGATTCAATAGTGATAAAATTTTTGGAAGAAAACATCGTAGCAAGATTTGGTTGTCCTAGGAAAATAGTTACTGATAATGCTCAGGCTTTTAAATCTATGGAAATGATCAATTTCTGACAGAAATACAATATTATTTTAGGTCATTCTACAACTTATTATACTGAGGGAAATGGGTTGGATGAATCATCTAACAAGATTTTGATGACTATAGTCAAGAAAGATTTGACAGAAAACAAAAAATCTTGACATATACACCTAAAATACGCCTTATGGTAAAACCAAATCGGCACCAAGAAATCTATAGGTATGTCTCATTTCCAATTAGTTTATGGTACTGATGTTATTCATCCTATTAATCTTTCTCTTCCTATGATGAAACTATGGAAGGATGCAAATGAAGAGCCAAATGATGTTACATGAAGAATATATCAAATCATCGAAGTTCAACAAAACATAGTAGAAGTGGATGATAAGTTTCAAAAATACCAGGATAATATGAAAGCCCTTTTTGATAAAAAAAAGCTAAAGATAGGTAGTTTCTTCCTTGCGATTTAGTTTTAAAATGGGAAGATAGAAAGGAAGACACAGGGAAACGTGGAAAATTCAATAATCTCTAGTTCAGACCTTTCAAAATTGCAGCAGCCGAGGGAAAAAACTCATTCTCGCTGGAAAATCTTCATGGAGAGATTCTCGAGGTCCCTATCAACGGGCGTTATTTAAAACATTTCATGGAGTAGTTACATTTTAGATTTCCATTGTATATGTCAGATTGGATTGACATTGGCAATTTTAATTTTCAAATTTTCTTTTCTTTTTGTAAATTATTTGAGTCATTGGATCATGTGTTGTAAATATTTTCAATAAATTTATGATTTCTTGACATCATTAAAACGAAAAATAAAAAATGTCTGTATCACATATCATCTCTATTCTACAATATTATCTGATATTTTGTATTTCATTTCTTTTGTAGAATATATATTGTTGATCAGGAGATGAGGCTAAATAAAAACTCGACACTCGTCTTTCAAGCATTTGATTTCTCTAAAAAAAACAGGTGATAAATAAATAATCTTCCCTGCTGAAAATTCAAAAGGAAAATAAGGTATGAGTCCCTACTCTTCTTATAGTTCAAAAAAAAATTAAAAGTTCTTTTTGAAATGAATGTGAAGGAATTTTTTGTCATGATGATATTATCATCTGACATAAAAATCATAGGTCTATAAAATTATAACTTGGAGTCTCGTGTCGATAAATTCTAAAGCCATCTCTGAAATGAAAATAAAAATAATAATAAATGAACTCGAAAGAAATATGCGTTTAAGACACAAAATCGTGCGGTATTAGGATTTTTTGTTTCAAATCCTCTGAATCCTTGATTTGGTTATTTTTACCTATCCCCAAATTTTTATTCATTTCATATTTTCTTTCTCCTTTCTTCTCCTTTTAGTCTTCATAGGAATAAAGAAACTTACCTTGACTCCGAAAACTTAAAAACATATTTTCAAAACAAGGTTAGGCCAAAATATTTATGTTCCTTTGATTTTAATTGAAAAAGTATGTCTAGGATAATTTTGATAATTTTAGCTCTGCTATCAGACTTTAGACCGACTAATTCTTTCAAGGTTGATCCCTGAAAAGATTAAAATTCCCAAAAACATTTCCCTTATAGGTGAAGGTGTATTGAGAATTGGAAGAAAGTTAGTTTAAGAGTATTCTTAAAATTATTGACAGACCTTATTTTCAGTCTAAAGATTTTAAACAAATATCTTCATTTGTATGTTACATACAGATTGATTGCCCCCACTTCAAAATGTTAAAATAACTAGACAGATGGTGAAAGGAAATTCATAATTCAATTTCCCCCATCTTTTCCAAAAGAGATGATGAAAGGAAATTCGTATATCGATTGCGCTCATCTCAACAAAATGCAAAAGTGTTAATTGAAGTGGTGAAAGGAAATTCAATGGGAGAAGTAGATAACTTCACCGGGGTAGTGAACAATCTCGCTGACAGTGAAACAATATCTATGATATCTGTAAGGTTGTCATACATATCTATAGACCATACTCTGTTATATAGTTCTCTTTCCAATGATTTTTTACATCCTAAATCAACTAGGGATTCCCTAAATAAATATGTTACATTTGCTTAACCTTGAAGCGAAAAAAATCGGTCGAAGCTGATATTTTAGTTAATTTTTTTTTGATTATGTTAAAAAATTCTGAAATCAATTTTAAGAAAAAAAACTTTAGTAGCCTAACTTGAGATCAATCATTTAAGTATGTTTTGAAGGTTTTTGGACTCGGATAATTTCATTTTTCTATGTATGATTAATTCCTAAATAAAACTAGAAAATGTTTTTCCAAAAGAAATAATGACTCAATTTACACAATAAAGGCACTTGGTCTACTATTCTTTTGCGTATCACGGGGAACCACAATCCCCAGATAGAGCCTATGTTAGAATATGTATAATTTTGAGCTTTAAACTTTAGATTTTGTCTCTTAGAAATAAAAAAAATTACCCAAAAGGAAAAAAACTTAGAGAATTGTCTTTTAATTTTAAAATAAATCGATTGGTTGTTATTTACCAATAAAGTGCCTACAATATTTATTGTCAATGAGTTACTCTAATTTGATCGAACGGTCCTAATGATATTCGAAGTTTAGAAGCTGCCTGAGTTTTAAAAGAAAATATTTAACGGTCACTTCGGAGTTTCACACTTCGGGTATTCCAACAAATCTAAACAAAAAAAACCCCAAAACTCTGAAGTCTCGAAGATAGTCACTCGTGATAATTCCTAAAGGACTTACGGACACGTCATATGACATGTGTCTTTTAAATATTTTCTTGGGTTGACACGTAACAATTATTTTTGACATTTACGTCGGATGATTAACACGTTTTCAAGTGACACGTGGCACCTCCCTTTTCTTGACACATCATCAAGAATGATGTCATCTTTGCCATGTCCCTCCGAGAGATTTCCCTTTGAGAGTTTTAACAAAGATTGAGTTCACAAAGCATTGAAGTATCAAAGCGTCGAACTAATGAATATTAGAAAAAGTAAAAAGTGTTTTAAAGAGTTAATAAAACATTTAATAACCGAGGTTAATCATGATTAAGTATTAATTAATCACTCCGCAGTTTCGGACTTCGAGTAATAAATTCCATTAAGTTTTTAATAAATTCTTCGTCAGTAGATCTATACGAAGACTGATATACTTTATGAATAAATCTCTTTGAATTTCAAAATCATTTTATCATTTGCAATTAGCAATTTTTCATTAAGTGAAGAGCTTATAGACTTCTCTTGTTACAGGAAGGCTAATTTTATTTCCTTAAGGATTATGGCGCCATGAAAAGTTGCAAGGAAGCTTGATGGATCAGGTGATGATTCCAATCCAAATGCAAACATTCTATCAGACACAACTCCATGAGTCACAGATGCCATTAGGTCTTGGAAGCAAGTTTATGATATTTTAGAGCATGAGATTATTAACTGTCCAGATGACTCTACCGAGGAAAATGACGAGTCCTTTTTATCCAAGATTAGATTGGTAGCATAGTCAGAACTGCATAAGATTGTTTCATGGCCTAGAATTGTACCCTACAATGATATAATAAATCGACATCCAAACCAGAAGCATCATCAACCACTAGAATACCGTCGTCAGATCTTTTCGATCGGAGAATCCACAAATAATGTATAAGCTTTCCCCCACACCCAAAGTTCAAACATACTTATAATACAACGTTTCTTCAAGATTTTGAGAGAAACAAATACACTCAATACAATAGAAAAGGTCATGATATAATCAATACCTGGTGGGGGCATTTGGAAAAATTCAGAGCCGACGCTCATGGTATGTATTCCATGGCATCCATAGATGCTCATATGTTATATATAGCCATGATTCTCTGTAGTCTATTTGGGAAAAGGAACCCTGCACATTTCTCAGTTGAGTGGGAAGATATAATGAATGAAGTAGCCGAGCATTATACCTTCAATTGGGATAAAATGTTATCTGATAATTTGTCAAGAGAAATTGTTGAATATCAATCATCAAAATCAAAAGGGAAACCTGCTCCTTTTTACATGTCATCATATATTATGGATGCCATTTGTTTCATGACCCCATTTTCCCTGATGAAATGGAGTTGGACCCCAACCCAGTCTGAGCCAATACATTTATACCACTCCAAATTATGGGAGGAAAATACCAAAGATTTATTTTACAAAATCTATGACAGTGTAGTGGTACCTATTCACATAACTATCTATGGCCACCCACCACCCAGGATTTCAGAAAATATTATGAGGAATTTAGGCATACTTGTAGACTAGTTTATTGAGGATAATTTCTCTTACATTATATTATTTGGTTGTTACATTCCTCCTCATGCCCTTCCATAATTTTTACCTGACAGGATGGTGTGCAGAGAAGTGGCATACCAAACAGTAGCTGGAGGTATCCGTAAGGAATTGAAAGCAGCTCAGAAAATGGTATGGGAGACTTTCCCCATTCAAGTTGGTATGTTCACATTGTTATATTTTGGTCATTCTAAAGTCTAGGTTGCAACCCTAGAAGATGTCAAGTTAGTTGACATTGAATTCAAGAGACATGATCCACAAAAGATAGTGGAGAATCATTTGGATCAATACAACATGAAGTGATACATCCATGAGGATTCTCCTTATTATGAGATGTTGATCCGGGTGGATATCGGTGGCCACCCACCTTTTTCAACTGGCTCAAAACAGTTTTCTGGCAATTTTGGTAATTTACTATTTTTAGTAGTTTTTCGGGTCTTGAAACTTTCGGAGCCGTTTTGAGGCCCTAAACAACGTTTTTTGGGAAAATGGGGAGCAGCATGGAAGTTCCTTTGATGTTTCTCACACAAAATTTGTATTCCTTGGATATATATTTCTAACGAGGTATTGAGTGCATCAAACGAAGATCATATGCAAAAGTTACGACCCTGGGAAGTTGATGTACTGACTTACCCAAACGGGGCCCACATGACTTTTGGCGCTTCATCTCCTAGGGTTAGGTTTTTGGATGTCTAGGGTTTTTGACATTCCTGTTTATTGTAAAAAGGCCTTCAGAGCCTCATTGTAACCATCTTCTTGTGAATGAGCACAGCCGTCACATCTCCTTAGAGATAAGCCGCCACCATTCCAACAAGCTTGTTTTCTGCTGCATTTTACAGTTTCAGCTTATTTCCTTATTGAATAGAAAACCAGTTTTACTGTATCTCTATTATTTTGTGTTAAACACTTGTTAATAATATGTATTTATTTTGTTTTGCTTATAAATCTAGATCAGTGGTATCAGAGCGGTCTACTCCTTGTCGTCTTAATGCATGTCCCCAAAGAGGTCAGACTACAAAGAGTTGGGTCTCGAGCTTGTTTCTCTTAAGGAAAAAATCTCTTGCATTCCCAAGAGACCTCTCATGGAAGGAGAAAATAAATATGATGGGACATGAGATCCTTTCAAAAATTTTCTTGAGGAATCCCTCACGCAACAGAGGAACGAGATGATGGATAGTTTCGTGCAAATCCTTCGACGACTACCAACGGGCGACTCATCTTCTTCGAGCGGAGGCATCGCCCCCTTCAAGGTACAAATAAAATTCGATATTCCTATATTTGAAGGTCAGATAGATGCAGTTGTTGTAGACAAGTTGTTGAATCTACTAGAAGGGTATTTTTCTGTTCATAACTTTTCAAATAGAGAAAATATTACTTTTGCGCTCTTGAAAGTCGTTCCCCATGTCAAAGATTGGTGGGAACCTTTCTGTGAGCAAAAGGAAACAAAGGAACCCTTATTATTTATAGTCATGGCCACCTAGGAATCCTTCAGGGATGCTATTAAGGAAAAATACTACCCTGTCGGAAGTTATGACGACTTGTATACCAAATGGACCACATTGTGGCAAGAAAGAGACCAAGCAGTGCCAAATTTCACAAATATCTTCCATACCTTGCACACCAAGCTAGGTATCAAAGATTTAGAGTGACATCTAGTTCTCAAGTATCACGGTGCTCTGCATAGATACATCCAGACCAAAATAGAATTTCTGGACATCTCATTCTTGGGCATGGCCTACCGATATGCTGTCAAAATATAGCAGAAGATCAAACAAAAAATGCTACAATTTGGGCCTGGGAACCCCTCACAACAAAATCTAGGAAAGGGCGGTCCCAACCCACAGAACAAAGGATAAATCATAGACGAACAGTATCAGGACAACCAGTCCAAGCCACAAGAAAAGAAGGACACCGGAAAGACAAAGAAAGATATCTGGAAGTGGTGCAACTTCCATAAGAGTCCTTGGCATAACATTGTTGACTGTCGCTCAAAGCAGTCGTTGGTGGCCGAAGTGAAAGCCTCTGAATCAGATGCGGCTTCTGACTCTGATTCAGAACCAAAAAGGGGAAAACATATCATTGACGCAGAACCCAGTGCCACCGTTGCTACCACCAAGCTCCAGCCTAATGAACCAGATGAGCCAGAAGAAGGAGAGGTGCCTCTTCCATTCATAGATGTGGGTGAAAGGTACCCCGTTGCACTTCATCGTTGATAGCGGTAGCCAAAAGAACCTCATATCAGCATAGGTCGTCAAGCAGCTAGCCCTACAGACAACGTTGCACCCACAACCCTACACCATTGAATGGCTCCACCAAGGAAGTGATCTTTGCATCAACCAACAGTGTCGAATATCGTACGACATCAAGCTCTTCAAAGACGAGGTATTGTGTGATGTTTCTCCTCTCGAAGTTTGTGATGTTCTTTGGGCCAACCTTATTTATGGAAACATCATGTTGTATATGAGTCTAGGCCTCGTAGTGTTATTATTACTTTGAAAAGGAAATTGTACAGGATAGCCAAGGTAGTCCCACCGAGTGTTATTTCCTTGATCTCTGCTAAGAAATGCAAGAAGATCATCTCTCAAACGGAGAAGTTTGTCTTCTTCGTGATTCACTCTCAGAATGAGCGAAAGATCACAACCACATCCAGGGTCTCTATAGCCGATCTCTCCACACATCATAAGAAAGTAGATAAGGTCGTGGAAGAATACTCATATATCTTCTCCTCACCTACCGGGGTACCTCTGCATTGTTAGGTCAAGCACCCCATTGATATGACCCCCGGCGCACCACTTCCCAGTGGGCCAGTCTATCATCGCTCTCTTTTAGAGAATGAAGAGATCAAGTGATAGATCCAAGAACTTCTCCACAAGGGGCACATCCATCCCATCTCATCGCCTTGCAGGAGCCTAATCGTGCTGGTACAAAAGAAATATGGAACCTGACGACTATACATTGATTATCAAGCTCTGAATAAAATCACAGTCAGAAACTGGTACCCGATTCCCCGAATCGATGACCTCCTTGATCAACTCACGGGGGCCAAATACTTCAGTAAGATTGATCTGAAGTCTGACTACCACCAGGTCCTGATAGAACAGACAGATGTATGGAATACTTCCTTCAAGTCAAAGGAAGGCCTTTTTGAATGGTTGGTCATGCCCTTTGGTTTGACAAATGCTCCAGCCACTTTCATGAGGATGATGGACGATATCCTATGACCATTCACCAATACTTTTGTAGTGGTGTATCTGGATGACATTCTCATTTACAACAAGACTTGGGTCGAACACTTGCAACATATTCAACAGGTTCTGCACACCCTGCAGCAGCACAAACTATACACCAACTTGGAAAAATGCTCCTTTGGCATGGACAAGGTCCATTACCTGGGCTACATCATTGATCATCATGGCATACATGTGCATCCATCCAAGATCCAAGTCAATTGTGACTGGCCAGCCCCAACCACACTCACTGAGATTTAGAGCTTCTTGGGGCTTGCCAATTTCTACTGCGGGTTCGTGTTGGGATTCTCCCATATTGCATGGGCCCTCAGCCAAATAACCAAGGGTGGTGGTAAGGTGAAATTTGCGTGGGGTCAGTCCCAACAACATTCATTTGATGATTTGAAGCAACACTTTTTCTCATCCCCAATATTTTTACTACCAGACCTGCAACAACCCTTTGAGATTGAGACGAATGTTTTTGACTATGTTGTGGGTGTCGTTCTCACTCAGCACAACCACCCCATGGCCTATCGACACTATCATATGTTTTCCATAAGTACCCTACTTACGACAAAGAAATGTACTCCATTATGCAAGCCTTCCACCAGTGGAGACATTACATTCTTGGCAAGGATACAATCATCCACATTGATCATAAGCCACTGCAATTCATGTATACACAAGGAAAATTGCAAAATGACCTCCATCAAAAGTGGTCCACATACTTGCAACAATTCCACCACGGTGCTAGACTCTTGTGGCCATGAGACCTCTGTATGGCCCCAACTCTATGAGACAGACCCAAACTTCACCACCACCTACCAAATGTTGGGTGCAAATGCAGTTGTCGATAATTTCCATCTTCATGATGGGTTGTTGTGTCATTTGGGCCATTTTTGTGTTCCATCAAGCGAGCGAGTGAAGCTGATATGGGAATCCCAATAAAATCGGTAGGTAGGACACTTTGACATCGAAAAGATAGTGGCAATCCTACATAAACATTTCTACTAGCCGAAACTTTGACAGGAGGTCATCAAGTATATCAGGTCCTGCATTGCCTACTCTATTTCCAAACCGACCACTAAGAAATAGGGCTTGCACACCCCTCTTCCTACTCCTGACAGGCCATGGGAATCCATCTCCATGGACTACATGTTAGGCCTCCCATCCACCAAATGGGGAAATGACTGTGTTTTTGTGGTTGTTGATCTCTTTTCTAAGATGGTGATTCTAGTTGCCTGCAAGAAGATCATCACAACAGAGGCCACTGCCAAGCTCTTCTTTGAACAAGTCTGGGTACATTTTGGAATCCCACAAACCATTATCTTAGTTTGGGACAGTCTATTTCTCAACACATTTTGGTCGAGCCTCTATTCACTGCTGGACACCAATCTCACCAAATCCACGGCCTTCCACCCCTAGACATATGACTAAAGAGAGGTCGTAAATCAAATGATTGTGCATATCCTTCGCATGTATAATTCCAAGCACCCTTGCACATGGGATGAGAGTTGTCCCTATGTCCAACATAGCTACAACCGAGCCCTGCATAGCTCAACCAGCCACAACACCTTTTAGGTGGGGTTGGGATTCCAA
The DNA here is from genome assembly GCA_032191745.1 of Picea mariana. Lineage (NCBI taxonomy): Eukaryota > Viridiplantae > Streptophyta > Pinopsida > Pinales > Pinaceae > Picea > Picea mariana. The sequence continues at coordinate 9,589 of JASDQU010188835.1, read as the reverse complement.
CCATTGCGTCCCATAGATGTTGCACTTCCCCTTGCAGTCACCTCGACCGAATCATCTCCTGCTTCAATTGAAGCTAACAAAGCCATATGGTTCATTGAGTGGATCTAGTACATCCACCAACAGGTTTAGGATATCCTATAGAAGTCCAATGACAAGTACAAGCAACGCCATGATTGACATTGGGTGCCACATAAGTTTCAGGTGGGTGACAAAGTTTGGTTGCACTTGTAGAAAGAACGCCTTACAGGACCCCATCGGAAGCTTCGCCCACTCTGATATGGGTCATACACCATCACCAAGGCCATGAGGGATAATTCTTTTGAGCTCAACATTCCTTCTTTCCTTGGTCTGCACCCAACGTTCAATGTGGATCTCCTTCGCCTTTATTTTCCACCATTATTAGACACCTCAAAAGAAGCAGAATAGTTGACACCAACAGAGCTCAAACCCAACTAAATACAAAAAGAATCTAATGATCAGATTGTGGACATACAGATCAAGGGCACTCGACAACAAAGGATCCAACTTTATCGAGTCGTCAAGGCAGGGCAACTCCTGCACCAAGGCAAGTGGCTCACTCGGGGCCAAATTCAGCAGAAATTTCCTCATCTGATGGGGGAACTCAACGCAATGGAGACCATTTCTTCCTAAGGAGGGAGGATTGATCTAGGTGGATATCGGTGGCCACCCACCTTTTCCAATTGGCTCAAAACAGTTTTCTGGCAATTTTGGTAATTTACTATTTTTAGCAGTTTTTCGGGTCCTGAAACTTCCAGAGCCATTTTGAGGCCCTAAACGACGTTTTTTGGGAAAATAGGGAGCAACATGGAGGTTCCTTTGTCATTTATCACACAAAATTTGTAGTCCTAGGATAGATCTTTCTAACAAGGTATTGAGCGCGTCAAACGTAGATCATATGCAAAAGTTGCGACCCCGAGAAGTTGATGTACTGACTTACCCAAACGGGGCCCACATGGCTTTTGGCGCTTCATCTCCTAGGGTTAGGATTTTGGATGTCTAGGGTTTTTGACATTCTTGTTTACTGTAAAAATTCCTTCAGAGCCTCATTATAACCATCTTCTTTTGAATGAGCGTAGTCGTCACATCTCTTCTTAGAGATAAGCCTCCACCATTCCAACAAGCTTGTTTTCCACTACATTTTACAGTTTCAACTTATTTCCTTATTGAATAGAAAACCAATTTTACTGTATCTCTGTTATTTTTTGTTAAGCACCTGTTAATAATCTGTAGTCATTTCATTTTTCTCATAAAATTTAGATCAGATGATCAGGGAAGTTAGATCATATGAAGAAGTTCAAAGAAGATTCTAGACCCTCCCTCTTGACCAACAATATGGTTTCCTCAACTTTCAAAAGCATAGATGAAACAATTTACTGAAGATATTGCAAGGATATTTAAAACCCATGCCTTCTTCATGGGAAGCTAAACCCATAGGATTTGAGCCAAGTTGCTCCACTAAGCACAATGCTGAAGAAGTCCCGAAAAGTTCAGAAGGGTTATTCCAAGAAATAAAAACATCACTTTCAGGTCTGATTAGTCAACAAGCATTAGCTCAGTTTGAAGCTTTCATGAATTAAGGACAATTTTTTCCTCATTCAATGCCATCTACTATTGTTGGCACCCCAAATACAATAGGTCAAGAACATTCCACAACAATTATTTCTCCTAATCCATCATTAACCCCTTTACAGACCAGTTTTGGAAATCCTAATTCAAATCTCATTCATGTTGATGATCTTACTCCTATCTTTCTTGAAGATATGACTCCCTCAAGTTTCTTTTTTAGTAAGAAACAAAAAGCTATTGTAAAAAGAGAATCTCACCAAAAAGATGGAGTAGTCACTAAAAGGAAAAGATTGGTGTATGATGGGAAAGATCAAGATGATCCTAAGTTTGCAAAAGAAGTTGCAGATTCACTAGGGGCTTTTTCCACTACCAATCAATGGTCATTGGACAATTTAACCAAACAAATGAAAAAAAAATGTCTCTTGGTAGAGAAATTGCAGAATGAGATACATAGTACATAACAAATTGTTAGAAGCAAGATGCATCAAGACATTGAACAAATCAAGGCTAGTTATCAGTATCAAATGAAGCAGTTACAGGATAATCTTGAGTTGATCTACCAAAGTTCATAAACCACCAAAGGTTTGATCACTCAATGGAACAATTTGATTGAACAACTGCAGGCCAAAATGGCCCAAACAAAGAACACAACAATAGATATTATTGCCTTCAAAACACAAGCATCGGAAATCAATGAGTTGTTGGTGAATCCAAGTTTACAGTATCAAGTCACAGCCCAAGAAGCAAAGAATATCCAGGAACATTTTCCACTAGTACAAAAGAAGATGTTTTCCTTTGAATTGAATGAGAAGATTGAGCCTTCAAGATTTGTGGTAGCATTAATGGACATGTGCACCCAATTCAATGAACATAGAAAAGCGAGTGTAGCTGGGAGAAAATGAAATAACATACACAACGTCCACTTTCTCCACCGATACTCTCACTCTACCTTTCACCCTCCATCCTGTCACATCCTCCACGTTCCTGATACCGTCTATCTCACCACCTACACTTCCCCTCTCTCTACATGACACTTGTCCCCACCTCATCTTATTCGTGAACAATTACTCTTCTCTGTAACTGTTAGCCATGTGTACCCAGTTCAAAGAACAAAGGAAAATGAGTGCATCTGCGAGAAAATGAAGGGACAAATGAAGTGCCATCACATCAAATCAAAACTCAACAATATATGCATGTTGTTATTTCATTCAGATTGCATTCTATTTTTATGCAGATATTGGGGGAAGTCCAATGGTTTTCAGTTGAGATAATTTTTGTATAAATAGATATATTTTAGATCTATTCGAGGCGGATTACATCCTGTAAAAGATAAAGCTTTTTGAATATCAATACAAGTGCAGACATAGATTCTAAGTTTCATTCAATTTGAGTTATGTGCTTCCTCTTTATCTGAATTTATTTTTGTAATTCTTGAAGAGTGAATGATTACAATTTAGTAACACGTCTACTGTGATAATAATATATCATAATTTCATTCAGTAGCATCTTTTCCTTTGTTATTACTTTTAGTAAAACAAGATCTGTGACCTGTGTGAATTACTTCATTTTTATCTCCTTTCAAGGGTGCATCTTCTACTTTTCTTCTACTGCAAACAAGGTGAGACTTACCTGTAATTGATACCTGACTTTGTTTTAACAATTTTGTAAATCATTTCTACACCATTTGACATTATAATTGTGACTCAGATAACGAGATACAACCTCTGTACTATCTTATCATTAATATCATTTAAGAATTATTTCTCAGAAACCTAAAGGTAGAAAAAGAACTTATAAAAACACTTCATTTTAAATATTTGATGCCTGACATTATTCTTTGGGCCTTAGCATCAATCTCAAGAACAACTAGATGAATCAACACCATCCTTTTGTTCATGCTCAGTCTCAGGTTCGTACACTTCACCATCTAACTCTTCATCTCCAAACTTCTGAGATAACTTACCACAAGCTTGTAAATCGTCTTCAACCTCCTGAGCATCATTAAACATCTACTACAAGGTAGTGAATATCCTTTCCAATAGGAAAAGAAACACATCTGGATGAAGAGATGTTGCATAGTATAGCTTGGCAGTACCTTAAGGTGGTTGGATTTCTTTGGTAATTTTATAATAAAGACTAGCAAACCTCCTACTGAAACTTGAGATGGTTTCATCTTTCATTCTCCTCATGGAATAAAAATTTGAAAGGAGTAAATCCCATGAATTTCTCTCACCCCAAAATCTAGGGAAAGATTCCCTCAATTCATCCCATGAGTTAATCGACTGAAGTTGCAAATATCTGAACCAAGCTTTGGCATCTCCTTTCAGGGACTGGGAAAAGCCTATCATACACACATAATTATGTTCAATCTCAAAAAGGTTAATGAAATGCTGAAAATCCCGAATGTGTTTTTCAGTTGTAAGATTGTCAAGTTCTCCATCGAATCTAGGTAGATATTTGTAATGTTTTGTTGGAAAATCATGAAGGATATTTTGCAATCTTAAGGGTTGATATCTCTCTTGGGTATTTTAAGGTATAAGATTAGGTACAAAAAGTATTCTATTTTCTTGGGTATCTTGAGGATTACAAGGATGATTATTTAAATCATATAATTCAGAAGAAAATTTTCGTTCAAGATCAGTTATGCAAGGAGAAAGGATACACAAATGCAGATCTATGCTCCTCATTACAATGCAATAGGCAAAGGAAAATCCATTTAACATGCTCAGAAAAAAAACAAGAGGCACTTGATGAAAATGAACAAAATTTACTGAAAGAAACTTGCACTTTGATACCTGACTCTTTGTCCCTTCATATTGTTGTCAAATGAGCTCGTTCTCCAGTGGAGCCCTTGAATTTAATTGAAGCATGATTGGGGTCACCAGGTGAATGATACAACATTCTTTGTGTCTAACTATTGTTCACCATCAGTACTCAAATATGAACTTTGTTGTTTATCCCAGGGAAGATTTCACCTTCATTCCCCGACAATGGTGCCAAAAATGTTATCACTCTGTAATTTATTTGGGTTGTATCAAAGAATCTCGGAGGTAACTACAAACCAACTTGCATGATGGAATCTATCCCTTCCAACCCAGAGAGGACTCTCTCACACATTTTCAATGAAATCGGAGGCTAGGTATTTAGTAAAAGAGAAAATTTATGAAATTGTTGGCCAAAGGAAAATAAAATCCATTGGGCATGGACTCCAAATAATACAAATGATAAATATCAGTGACTAGTTGATGAGGATTCCAGGGAACAAAGGAAAGGTAGACAATGTTCTACATTGAATATATCAGCTATATCATGGTAGCAAAAATGAAGAAATCAACATCCCATTATATCAAGAGCATCTAGCTATGGATGAATTCTTGATATAACTTTAGAGAAATAATAGACAATGGAAAATTGCTATGAACAAAGAACCAAAGTAAAGATGAATTATGAACATAGAATCTAACAAAAATGAATAAGTATTTAACTACACATGAGATGGAGCATCTAACAAAGATGAATTCCAAACATATATAAATTTAAATACCAGAAGACTTATATAGAAATGATAAACAAAGAAACAATATCACATAAGAAAACACATACTATAAAACATCATCGACATGAATCCCTGCTATGAAAACACTATGTACTTATGTACTGATATCTTATTAAGCTCAGAAATAAATAAATAAATCCAGTACCAAAATAGTTTTGTTCTCTCCAGTCCAACCATTTGCTAATCAAAATTACAAAAATATCTAGGAATAATTCTTTCCCAAGCTGAGGAGGTCGAATTAAACCATTTTCCTTCATTTTTGGATCTAGTTACATCAAAATAGGAACAAACTCAAAACTGCTTGCTAAGAAATAGGAATCAATTTGCTGGAAAATAGGGGTCAAATATAACATCATATCTCTTGAATCACGATAGTTTTTACAGAAATGGGAGAGGTTTTTGGATATAAACCTGTGCTTGAGAAAAACCTCTTCCAATTTTCAAAAATTATTCTCCATCATCTTGGGATCTGCATCCAAAGATAATAACTAAAATAGGAAATCATTAAATATTTAAATCTGAAAAACAGGATGAAAATAACCCTTCAAATCTCCCAAACTATGACACATGTGAAAAACATGAGAGATGAATTTGTTATAGGTTATGTTCTTGAAAAAATCCTCTTTGTTTTTTTCAAACAACATCTCTAGTGTTTGAAAAATGATCTTGAAGTTGACTGCAATAACAATGTGCCCTGCAGACTTTGCGTAGTGAGGTTGTACATCGAGGGTTCTTTTCAAGTTTTCTTCATATGGTTGATCAGTACAAGTTATTTGGAGATTGGAAATAGTTGTTATAACATTAAAAATGATATTTATGAGCAATAGAAACATAAAAGTTTGTTTCAAACATTTCCCTTTACTCCAATCTTCAAAAACTCAAAACTAATAATTTAGAGCAACAAAGCATTAAATTTAACCCCATGTGTATAGTCTGCATAAATATATATTTTATGAAGCCACTGTGTTTTTTTTAGACTATCCTAAACATCCAAGCTGCATTTATTATAATGAAGTCCCCTTTTATGCTTCAATTGTAATCTACAACACTTGCGTAGCATGCTGACGCAACTTGTTGTGCAACTGTGAGCTACAATACTTGCGTAGTGTGTTTGCAGAGCGAAATTTCTGCAATTAGTATTTTTTTATTTTCTCTCAAATGGTAAACTGGGTTGGGATGAACTTTAGTTAGAAATTTAATATTGTCATGATGCTTCTACGGGAGAAATTTTGGAAAAACTGAGTCCACATATATTGAGAAAATTCAAAAATGGTTGTAGATGACGGTGGCTCATTTCTCAACAATAGTGAAGCATTTTGACCTGAAATTAAGTGATCTTATTCATATTACCTTCATGCATATCCTATAAAACTTTCACGGCAAACGGGCACACGATTTAAGAGTTATGATAAAAATACACTTGTGCAGCAAGCTCACTACGCAACTGGAAACTACAACAATTACGTAGCATGTGATTGCTACGCAAGCTCTGTTTTCCCCTACTTCCATGAAACCCTCATGCAAACCTTTATCTGATGGTTGAAATGTGATGTCCCAATTCTTTTGAAATTTGAAACACCTTGGAATGTACTTGATCATAGCTTAAAAAACAATCCCCATGCAACATTTCGCAGCACCCAAAACTGATACCTGTATATTAGGGTTTGCCTATTTTCCTGCTTATACATAGTTGAATATAGGTCATGTTGATAGGATAATTAAGGGACTATAAGATATATGTATGTCATCAAACAAAAATAACCTGTGTGCTTACTTCCAAAATGTGGATACATCAAACCCTAACCACATTGCAATACTAGGGTTTCTATGTACTATGATTTCTTTCATATGAGATATGGCAGAAGTGTGGCAAGGTGGAAAATCATGCGTTCAATGAATTGGGATGTTGGAGAGGTGACATTAATCACTAAACTAGAATTGACATGACATTAGACCAGAAAAGGACAAGGACAAGTGACTTTACCCTAGTACATTATAGGTGCTAACATTTGGCTCCTAGTGGGGATGGTTTCATCTCTATGAGGCGACAAAGAACTCGAAGACCAGTGCCTGATCCATTGGGTTGATGCCAAACTTCTGTGCAACCTGAAAACTGGTGTTCTCTAACATGTGACCTTATTCAACTGAAAAAAAACCCACTCTTCAATATGACAACCCAAACTATACTATGAATGTTGCAAACTGAAAATTGAACTAAAAACTGCTGAAAATAATGCTCAACCATGTGAGCTTATTTAGACACACTCCTACTATGAGGCTGATCCATAAATGGTTCAATCAAGTGAAATCATAGACCCAGTGAAACTATGCAAGAACTTTGTCAACTAATTTAAATCCTTGCATGCATTCCTATAGAGGCAAAAAGAGAAATCTACTTGATGGCATCTTCAATAAAAAATTACGAACATATTCGACTTTGAAAAAATTTAACACCTTAAGCTTACTTGTTGACTCCAAGAACAATGCAAAAGGATCTTGAAAATAGTGTAGAAAACAACCATATTGTATCAACCCCTCAACTACATTCTTGATCTTATGCAAATCTCACTGATAGTTGTCATGAAAGTACTAAAAATATTCATAATACTTTTGAAATGAAACCCCTACCGAACAAGTAGATGATGCTGGTTGCAAAACTAAGTATTTATCATCTTCATTTCCAGATTGATAGTTGGCCAATAGCTGCAAATTTTGACTATTTAAACCCTCTATATAATCAGCTATTGGTTCATGAAAAACAAAAGGAGATTGTTGCAATTCATTGTCAATTTTCCCATTGAATCGAGATGTCTTTGTATCATCCCATACTCCTCAAATTCATTAATTGTTTTAACATTTTATCTCAACAATTTGAATGAAGAAAATCATAAAGGCAGAGAATTTCCATCAACAAACTCATTGTTTTCTCCATGTTCATTGGCATAACTGTGGAACTGCCGAATTATAACACTATGAAAAATATCCTTCAGTAATTGGAACGAAGAAAATCAAAAGAGTAGAGTATTTCCTTCACTTGATTCAATACTTTCCTCATTTTCTTCATCGCTGTCATAATTGAAATATGCAGGGTGACTGCTTTCCTGGGACTACTAAAAATCATCATTTCCTGATGGGGAAAATACAACGGCTTGTTCTGAAAATTCACCCTCAAAATCAACAAAATAATCATCATCATATTCATCATACTTGGGAAATTCAACTACATTTGCAATGTCATCACACATGAAAATTGCGACAACAACTTACGCCTCAACATGATGATCTACAAATTCACTTTCATGACACTCACTTCACCATCTAACTATTCATCTCCAAACTGCTCAAATAACTTACCACAAGCTCGTAAATTGTCTTTAACCTCCTGAGCATCATTAAACATTTGTTGCAAGGTAGCGAATATTATTTCCAATAGAAAAAGAAACACGTATGGATGAAGAGATGTTGCATAGTATAGCTTGGCAGTACCTTAAGGTGGTTGGATTTCTTTGGGAATTTTATAATAAAGACTAGAAAAACTCCTACTAAAACTTGACATGGTTTCATCTTTCATTCTCCCCATGGCATAAAACTTTGAAAGGAGTAAATCCCATGATTTTCTCTCACCCCAAAATCTAAGGAAATCTTCCCTCAATTCATCCCATGAGTTAATCGACTGAGGCTGCAAATTTCTGAACCAAGATTTGGCATCTCCTTTCAGGGATTGGGAAAAGGCTTGTTGGTCACTATAATTGTTTATTAATTGAAACAATCAAGTGTTACATAAATTGTCAACCCAGGGAAGTCTGTTTATTTCAAAGGCAATCACACACTATATATGCTCAATCTCAAAAGCAATCCAAAGTTGTAGTAAAAGTTACACTAATCACACCTTGCTTTGAACAGACTGAAGTTCTACTTTGAATTACAATAAAAGCAATCTATCTATTGCAGAGTTTAAGACTTCAAAGGAAAATAATTATCAGAAGAATCCTGGATTACATTAAGAAACAACAACCTAGGAAAAAGGAACCTTTCAGCATACTGCAAAGAAGACTAACTATTATGTAACAGAGNAACAACTTAGGAAAAAGGAACCTTTCAGCATACTGCAAAGAAGACTAACTATTCTGTAACAGAGAACATGACCCTATTCCCCAAAGTAGGAATCTTCAACACCTGTCTCTGACTATCAAACTTTCATAAACTCATTCTGCAAACAGAATTACCAATCAAAATGATCAACAATTACCTAGGAATGAATTGTATGAAAACGATGCAACAATCAGTTGAAACAAAGTTTCAGCAAAATAGAGTTTTAACAAGGCATGAATAAAAACAATACTTAACACACTATAGAAACTAATGGGTGAATCTTGTGAAGAAGGTGGCCCCTCTCCTTCTCACAAGATTCCCTAGAAATGAAAGGGAACTAAGAAGAAATGCTCA
>JASDQU010188834.1:0-10582 GCA_032191745.1 Picea mariana | reverse complement strand
ATAAAACATTGATCTCATTAATATTTGTTGTTTACATTGCTTATATATTAACGTTAGACAATTACATGAAGTACTAACCCACTGAATTATAGCCTGCATATATTCTTTGTTGTTGTCTTGTCCCTGGCAGGTGTTCTCTTTTGGGCATACACTTCTTTATTGGCTGATTAGTCGGACTGTCTGATCTTGGTGGTAACCTGTGAGGAGGAACTTAAATCCTGACCTTTATATTTTTGCCTCTTCAAAACCCTAGGTTACCGGGGACGTCTCCCCTGGGCTAACCTCCCTGAATAGAAAGAACCTTTCCATTGTGGTGACATTGGGTGGGGAAGGTTCCTGTTACGCCAGTTTGGCCTCTATCCCTTAGCCTTTAACCTAAGCTACAAACTGTGCGATAACAAGAGGGACAATGATGAAAAGTGGTATGGAAGGAATGGACGATGACCTTTCATAGACCCACCCAGTGGCAACTCATCCCTTAGGGAACCAACTTACTAGGGCACTCTGTCATCCCCCCCAAGTATGGACAAGTTAAAGAGCATAATTTCCAAGCAAACGTCATGCAACAAAAGAGAGTTCAGTGCACATATTCAAATGCTTCGAAAATCAAAGTGACACATACCATGATACCCGGACTCATTACCTCATGGAGCAAGACCCACTGCTACTTCAGAATCAGGCCGATGGGATTGATGCTGCTGCTACTGATAGATAGGAGGTGCTAAAGAAAAGATGGGCCCTCTAGGACCAAGCTCAAGTCATATGGCTCTCGGTACTCCATGTCTAGGACTTGCGGGTCTCGAGACATAATCTCCTTAGTTATCCGTAGGATAGGGGATAGCATATTGCTCCAACTCGGGGACATGTACTCACCGTAGAGCGCATGAGAACCTCAACATCTCTGGCATGGCCTGTAATCTGCTAGATCTCAACAAAAAAAAGATTAGTAATCTTTTGGGGTGGTGATATCACCCCTGGCTCATATATGATACAATGAAATGAAAGTAAGCAATCATATATGCAAATGGAAATGAAATTACAACTACACTACTCTAGCATGATATGCAGATGGTATATACAATGAATGCAAATGCCTACCTACTTACCTATACTTACCTGTGAAGTCCAGTCTTTTTGCCCCTTGATGGGGTTTGAGGAGGTATCCGCTAACCGGTAATGGACTTCTTTTTCCTTTCAACGTGGATAGATAGTAGGCATCATTGACTGACTTCTTTCCGACTATGAAAGGTCCAAGCCAAAACTGTGCATTCCCTTTAACATTAGTAGGCTCTCCCCTTTTTGTATCCCACATCCAGACCGTATCTCCCTCTTGGTAATCCTTTGTTTTGAATTTGGTTGTTTCTTGTACAGCTCTAGTATATTGTTTTGAGGGAGGGGGGTGGGATTCTGCTGTGAAGACTTTTACAATGCAGAAATTTACACTAGAGCCGAGTAAAATGCTGAAAATACTTGTTTTTCCCTCCCTCAATCTACAATCCTGAAGTAAGAACACATGTATACTAGCTCTAAACACTTGTAGCAGTCGCGTAGCACTGAAAAAACACATGGATTTTGGTAAAACTGCCCAAAAACAACACCAAAACACAGATTTCTGTTAATCTGCCTTGGATCTGCTGAAAAATAATAAAACAACAAATGAATCTTCTAGATCTGCAAATCTGAGCAGCAATATAGCTCCAATCTACTTCCAAATCGGTCATACTGTCAAGAAAAGTGAGAAATTTCATTGATTGACTATCCAATCAGACTATACAGATCAATTTCTGGCTGAGAAATTCCCTGGCAGTGTCTGTAGACTCTGTACAGTCCCGATTTCTCCTTGGTGGCTTGAATTTCGATGTCATACAGTCTAAAAAATCCCACATGCAGGTTGGCGGCTTGATTGTCAGCACTGTACAGTCGTACAGAAGCCACATGAAGCCCAGATTTTTCTTGGTGGCTTGCTATATAGTTGTACGGATACCACGTGCGGCTCGATCTCACTTTGACGGCTCATCCATACACAAAAATTCCTCATTTGTGGCTGGATTTGGTGGTTTGTCTGTATAAATTCTATTTGGCAGCTGTGTGGCCATATGAGTTGGTTCATATGGTCTTGCCCGTAATTTTTTTTTGATGTGATTAAATCAATCTTTGGTTTCAGCTGAATTCAAAACCATTTTAGCTCTTTGATATGTTACACTAACAATCCCTTGATCCATCTTTGGCAATAATAGTCCCTGGGTCTTCATGCTCTCATAGATTCTGTGGCTTTGACCGAGCTCTGATACCATATCATGATAACACGAAAATCAAACACATAAACAAAACCAAGATTACTCGAGAGAGTTCTTTGTATTGCATTGATTAAATGAGATGTGAAAGCCTTCTTATAAAAGGTTACGTACTAGTCAAGTCAATCCATTTTATGAATGTGGGATAGACCGAGATACACATTAAAGTGAAATAAAACATAATACCCTAATATAACCTAAAGTCAGAATGACTTTATTAATGCGTATGTCTAATATCTAATCGACCATTATTATTTTAGCATTTACTTTAACATTTCCTGGTCATAATATTGCCCCTTCCTAAAAAGAGTTTCATAAGTTTTCTAAATAATTGCAATCTGGCTTCACTAGTAAGTTGGATAGATGGAGGATGTATTTGATGATCCTCACCGAGCCTGAATAGGTAGCCAATTGTTATTTATTACTTGAGCTTTTCTTTTTCTTTAATGGTATTTAATCCCGAATTGTTTGATAAAACACTTCTACTTGAAGTCTCTTGATTCTTGTTAATTAAGGTAGCTTGCATTGTTCACCAGCTTTAGCATTAATGTGCACAATTTAAAGGCAAACATAGAATCAACGTTGCTCAGTTATTCCCTAGATGCACTACATCAATATGCTTTCTTGTTAGTGGTTGGCTATATTTTAATGTCTTCCAGAGTGATTAATTCTAAAATCATTGCAGTTTTACTTCTCTCCATACTGGTGCTGAGACAGATCTTCGCTTTGTCTTCTGTGCTGGTAATTTCGAAACTCAGTGTTAATTACATATTTTCTAAATAAAAATAGAAAATTGTTTTGTTGGAAAGCAACGGATATCAAGCTATAGCCTGGAGGTTATACTATGAATTTATGCAAGATGGCTGCTGACTGGTTTTTCTTTCCATGCAGCGGCAATCTGTTTCATGTTGAATGACTGGAGTGGGATGAATGTCGATAAAGCCTTGAGCTATATTATGGATTGTCAGGTACATGGTTTTCATGATGCTAGTATTTTGTTGTGGATATTTATACTTTTTTTTCTCAGCAAGTAGTTCCTCTATAAGCAATCAAAAAACTTATTGTTTATTTGAATAATTTCCAGTATTTCAGAATTGCCTTAATTTAGTAGCAAGCCTATTGATTCTGGCCTTTTCTTATTTTCAGTCATATGATGCTGGCTTTGGGTTGACCCCTGGTGCAGAGTCTCATGGTGAGATGAATAGAATTCCATCCCTAAGAACAATTTCTCATTATCTAAGCCATGAGTTTTGAATTTAAGCTCATTAGTCAAAACTTTTGCAAAATAATTGTCAATGTGAAACTAAACTATGAAAATGGTATGAATCTGTTGTCAATGTGAAACTAAACCATGAAAATGGTATGAATCTGTTGGTTCATACCCTAGTCACACATAAAGCACAGACAAAAGAGGCACACCTAGTGCACATTATATATAAATATATGATCTCATAATTAATAATAGTTGAATGGTGAATGATTACAATGACAATGATGTGAGTATAAATACATGCGTAAGAGTGATAAGTCATGCCTCCTGTGGAAGAGGGTGACTTATCAAATTAATTATGATATTTACGTCTTAGAGACTTATTACATAATGGTAATATATGTTTAGGTATATTACAACTCCTCCATAAAAATGTTTTGTCCTCAAGCCATGACAAAGAGTGGTTGATGTCGATTTGTCTTGTTTTCCAAAATGCATCTTCACCTTGTTATCACCCAAAACTACACCACAGGACAGCAATGACTCCAAGACCTGCAGCAAGGAAGATTGAGTAATAATTGATAAACAATCAGCCCTATGTCACTAGCTGAGTGCTTCTCCATTGGGATTGGTGCTTTTCCAATCACAGGGGGGCATCCTTAGTGTCAATGCACAGAAAATTATTTAAAAATCTGCGTGTTAGTATGATAAATCAGCACATAAAATTGGTCCTTGGCTGCAATTAAGCAGGCAAAGACCCCATAAAATTGACAGTTAAAAGACATGAGAGAATTTTCAGTTTGCATTAGCCAAGTGTGAAAAGAAAATAACAAGGAATATGCACTCTAAATGACAAATTCAACCAAATTAGAGGCAAAATATACCACCCACACCTCTGCACATAGAGATATTATCGCACCAATAAGTTCAAAAAGCTGAGAAAATAGCACAGTCAAACTTTATCTTTGCAATGTTGCATTAGTCAAGAGATTGGTTGCACCATAGAGACTGAGTAAAAGACTGATCACGATAATATGGCTCTGCGTACAAAAAGCAAGAAGAGAAGAGGAGAAGATGGAAAAGAAAGGCTACTAGTTGCTCACTCTAAAAAACTCTAGCAGACAATGACCATTCACCCTTCCTTTATAAATCCTTGAGCTCACTAAAGAAGGCGCCTAACTCATGCAAGAGGTCCTCCAAGAATATCCTAGCCATGCGCTTTCCTAAGTGAAGTCAAACTCCTTCATGCACCATCCTTAATTCTCTTTGAACTGAAGTAAACCCAAAAATAAGTGAAGTTGCCCTGTCTATAATCATCCCAAGCTCATGCGCCTTGCTTTATCTCTCCATGTGGTGGTTGATTGAAGATAAACTAAAGTCTTTCTCAAAATAAACTGGCTGTCCAAAAATTACCAACTTCTTCATTCAAGGTCGCCCTGTCTAAAATTAGCTAAGCTCATGCAAGGTCTCCTTGTCTAAAATTATAACTTTCCCTCTTTATGATTTTGCAATTTTTAGAAAAAGAAGGAACTAGAAGGGTGCCTTTCTTTACCAAGAATAGTGGATGAGTTATCCACTTGAAAATGGAACTAAATTTTAGGCCACTGCTAGATTTACCCAACAAAGTGTTAGATTTTCATTAGTTTTGTTAACATTAGATTTACCATAGCATTTTTATCTTCTTTTAACATTCAATAACCATATACTGAAATATATAAGCAGCAGATAAACAAGCACAAGAATTCACAAAGATTTATCCTGGGAAAACCCCAAACTCAGGGAAAAAACCCTGCCAACGTTTCTTAGAGAGAATCTTTCTAATATTCCAATACAACCATGTGTGAATTTTCGAGCTTAGATTCAGAATGCAATGTACTTTTAATTTTCTTCAATACAATGTGCAGATCTGAAAACTTAAATGATAAATAATGCGGTAACTGAAAGCTGTAAAGCAGTAGTAGACAGTGCACAAAAAATAGAGTCACACAATAACATAGGAATTTATCCTCGGGAAACCCAAAGAGGGAGAAAACCCCAGCAAACAATCTTCCTTATCAACAAATAGATGAATGATCAAACTGATTACAATATCACCATGAAAATGTGCTTCAAAAATGAGATTGCCAGTATGCGAGTGCCTTTTTGTGCTACCTGCAAAAGTATCCTTCTTCTCTTCTCTCATGCGCTGCATAAAAAAAATGAATAATGAAGAGAGTAGTTCTCTGTATATCCTAGGCGTAGAAGAGAGATGAGTGAACTCAGCTTTAGAACTAGATGCATGACTTGACAACTCGCCTTGAGACTTGACTTTTCAACTCAACTCGATTTGTAACTTGACTTGTAACTCGATATGCCAATTTGACATGCAACCTTGTAAATGCAACCTCAACTTTTACACTTGAGTTCATAACTCGACTTTCACACTTGAGTTCATAACTCGGCTTTCACACTTTGGCAACTCGTCATTCTTTGGCAACTCATTATTTTCTCATGGTGGATAAGGTCACACGTGCCAATGCACTAAATCATCATAATTACATCATTTGCATAAGTGATAAGAAAGATTGTTTGTCACATCAATTTAGTTCACAGGATTTATACATTCATCCCGTCTATTGCTAGATTTTCCTTGTCTTTTTCACTAATCTCACAAGGTTGACCTTGACTGTTGCACATGGCTCACAAGGTTTCTGTCTTGACTTTTGTCCTGGCTCACAAGGCTTGTACGTTTGCCTTGACTCTTTCCATGACTTCACAAGACTATCTCTGGCAGCATCTCTTTCGTCCTGACTTTTGTCCTGGCTCACAAGGCTTGTATGTTGGCCTTGACTCTTGCCATGAATCACAATACTGTTTAATCTCCAAGTTTCCCTGGCTAGCCTCAGGGTGGTCACTTAAGACCTCTCGTTGGAGAATGCCTTCCGATGCTGCTATTTTCAACACCATGAACAAGATCTATTCACAAGAGCAAACCAACAATGAAGAAACCCTGATAACAAATACTCGTATCTTCTTCTTGTCAAACCCTAGCAAGGGTAGACAATTGAGTCACCACAGAACTAACGCAAGATAGGCGCATCACTAGAGAAATATAGCGCACCACAGAACTGACACAATTGGTAACTGGTAACTGGTAACTGCAACTGCAAATGTAATTGCAACTGTAAATGCTACTGCAAATGTAATTGCAACTGTAACTGCTACTACAACTACAACTGCTACTGCAACTGGAACTGCAACTGCTATTGCAACTGCTACTGACAAATGGCACGAAGCAACTAGGCAGCATCACACAACCTTAGCACAACTCTTCCAAAGGTAGCGCACAAGAGAGACCACCAAGATCCACCAAGAATATCCTTCCCCAAGTGGGGTGCACCTTCCAAGAGAACCAAAACCCAAAAATAGCGAAATTGCGACAATTGCAGTTGCTCGCTGCCTAGTGCGCACTGCAGAGGAAGAACTGTATGACTGTACAAATGAAATGACTAGCCTTGTATTTTTACTAATCTGGGCACCTGTCTGGGGTTGACTTCTTATTCTGGGTCTTCATATTTACTTTATTATTTCTGTGGGCCGACTTCTCTTCCTGGAAATTATATTTCCACTTTATTATTTTCCTGTGGGCCAACTTCTCTTTCGGGTTCTTCTTCAACTGTTCAATGGTCTTCATTTGACTTTTGGAATCTTCTTCTTCTCTAAGAAAAGTTGTCCAAGAGGGAATACCTCTCGCTGCTACCAAAACATCAACACTCTCTCTTAGCTAGGGAGGTATTCTTTCAAGATGTTTTCTTCTAGTAGTCCCAAGACTACCACCATAGTCTTACGACTATGATGCAATCATCTAGTAGCCTAAAACTACTACCATTCCATCCAGTAGTACAAAACTACCACCATAGTCTCAGTTCTCACGACTATGCTACAATCAACTAGTATCCCAAGGCTACTACCATACCATCCAGTAGTACAAAACTACCGCCATAGTCTCACGACTATGTTGCAATCAACTAGTAGCCCAAGGCTATTACCATGCCATCCAATAGTACAAAACTACTATCATAGTCTCCATGACTATCTTGCAATCAACTAGTAGCCCAAGGCTACTACCATGCCATCCAATAGTACAAAACTACTGTCATAGTCTCCATGACTATCCCGTAATCAACTAGTAGCCCAAGGCTACTACCATGCGTCATAGTCTCACGACTACAAATCTAGTAGCACAAAGCTACTACCATAGTCTCCACGACTACGCTAGATGTTTCTCCTCTCCTAGTAGTCCCATTCACACCCATCCACTGGGCAAGACTACTACCATAGCCCCAAGGCTACGCCATGGTCCTAAGATCAGGCTACAAGTCCCAGGACTTGTACTAGGCTACATATTACTCCCTCAGTCACTCCACATGATTGATCTGGGAAAAATTTGTCTAAAGGGAAGCTTGCTGGAGGAGAAACATCACACCTCCCTGTCAACGAGGGTGGACAACTTGCATCATGCCAAGCTTGTCCCTGAAGTACTCATACTTCACTCTAGACAGAGGCTTGGTGAGAATGTCCACTATCTGCTCATCTGTGGATATGTACCTGAGCTCCACTACTCCTTTCTGCACCATGTCTCAGATGTGATGGTATTTGATCTCTATATGCTTTGACTTATCATGAAAGACTAGATTCTCTAAAAGCTTCACACAACTTTGATTATCGCAATATATCAAAGTTGGCTCCAACTCTAGATCAAATAACCCTGCAAGCAACTTCCGAAGCCACACTGCTTCACGGTTTGCATCACTGGCTGCAATATATTCTTCCTTTGTTGCACTGAGTGCCACTGATGTCTGTTTTCTGCTCAACCATGAGATCATACCTGATCCCAAACTGAAGCAACATCCTGACATGCTTTTCCTATCCACTGCACTCCCTGCCCAGTCAGAGTCAGTATAACCTTGCAACTTTACTTCATCGTCTGAGACATATCTAAGTCCATATCCATCCATACCATGCAGGTACCTCAACACATGCTTTGCTACTATCCAATGTACATGTCTAGGCTCAACCATGTACTGACTGAAGGTGTTCACTGCAAAACATATGTCGAACCTGTTGTTAACCAGGTACATCAATGATCCGATCAACTATCTGTACATCGCGAGATCAACCAAATCTGAAGATGAATCACTCAAGAGTTTCAGATTCGTAACCATAGGTGTGGCCATGGACTTGCAGTCCATCATCTCAAATCTCTGCAGGATCTCAACTGTATATTTTCCTTAGCTAAGGAAAATCTCATCTGGCCTCTGCCACACCTCTAATCCCAAGTAATAGTGCATCAGACCTAGATCCTTCATTTCGAACTCTGAAGTGGGCTCCCTCTTGCACCCATCTGTGATCTTCTCATCCCCTGTAAAAAACGGGTCATCCAATATCTGTTGAAATATTGTAACTGCAAAGAGTAATCTATTTATTATTGATGTATTATTCATTAGATCAATCCCCTTTTGTGGATTGATCATGTCGGGCATTGTAAATGACCAAGTCCCCTTTTGCGAATTGGTCAAAACCCTAATTGTAATAGGTAGAATGAGAAGTCGGTCCTTAGATTAAATTAAGGTGGTTCTAACCGCCCAGAATGAGAATTCAGCCCTGCCAGTGAAAAGACACTTCCGTTCACACCTGCCCGATTGTATAAATAAAGGAGGCTAGGAGGCCACCGCCTCATTTGTTCACTCACTCACTCACTTGATCATCAGAGCGCAAGTTTGGAGTTGCAGTTGGAGAAGAAGAGAGAGAGAGAGGCACACTACATGGGAGAGGACTTTCTGTATTGTTTGGTTTATTCTCTTGGCATTGTATTGGCTATCTATATTAAGGAAGTTTTTGCTGGGTTTTCTCCCCCATGAGGGTTTCCCACGATAAATGATGTGTCTCTTGTGATTGTGTATTTCTCAGTGATCCTATCTATGCTATGGTTATCTAGTAAATTGAAAAGAAACCTAATAATAGCTTAAACCTTAACATGGTATCAGAGCTAAGCTGAAGAGAGCATCTTTCACAAGAAGAAGAAAAACATCACTGTTGCCGTACATGAAAATTAGGGATTTTTATTGAAGAAAAATTTCAGCCCCAAAGCCATCTAGAAAAGTCTTTTTAAGACATGTCTTTTTAACCAATAGACATGTCTTTTTAAGACATGTCCTTTCATTATTAATAATTACTATTTACTAATTAATTACTATGTTATGAATATCTATTTATATGTATTTTTTATGTTCATAACATTGCCTTCCTCTTAAAATTGCTTTGTCCTCAAAGCACTGGTAACGACGCGTGTAATTGATGAAAATGTTCTGATTCCCATGCTGCATCTTCTTTTGGTAGGTTTTTCCATTTGATAAGATATTCTTTGATTATGCGTGATCGTAACTTCTTTTCTCTAGAGGCAATAATGGCTTTTGGTTCTAAAATAATTTTTCCTTCTTCGTCCAACAGGGGAAGTAAGGTTTGCACCTTTTGGTGTTGTCCAACAACTTTTTTTAGACATGATACATGAAAAACGTTGTGGATATGACTTTTATCTGGGAAGTCCAATCCATAAGCGACGTGACTGATTTTTCTGTTAATTTGATATGGTCCGTAATATTTCAGGGCTAATTTATTCTTTCCTTGTTGTTTAAGTGATCACTGTTTGTAGAGTTGAAGTCTCACAAATACCCATTCTCCAACTTCGAATTCTCTTTCTGTTCGGTGTTGATCAACTTGTTGCTTCATTCTATTTCTTGCTACAACCAAGTTTTCCTTGAGAATTTGCACAACTTTTTGACTTTCGTCTCAAAGCTCTTTTACTGATGCGACTTTTGTTTGATTTGTGGCTAACTCTTTCCATGATGGTGGTGGATATCCATGAAGAGCTTGAAATGGTGTCATTTTAGCTGATGTGTGATATGTGGAGTTATACCACCATTCAACGAGGTGCAACCATTGAAGCCATTTATTTTTCTTATCAGTGACAAAGCAACGAAGGTAAGTTTCTAAGCACATGTTGACAATTTCTGTTTGTCCATCTGTTTGTGGATGATAA